>JASGAT010342506.1:0-10674 GCA_030220025.1 Chelon auratus | reverse complement strand
GCTTTTATATAGCGCTTTTCTACCTATTGGCACTCAAAGCGCTTTACAGTCATAGACACATCCACCCATTCGCTCACACAAGCACACGCACATTCACACACCACGCACTGGGAGCAACTGGGGGTTCAGTGTCTTGCTCAAGGACACTTCGGCATGTGGCACATTCCGGGGATCGAACCGCTAACCCTCTGGTTCGTGGACAACCCGCTCTACCTACTGAGCCACAGCCGCCCCTGATTGTAGCTTTTACTTTATAACACAGAATCATATGTTCTGTTAATAATTTGAACCAGTGGTTTAGATTTCTGTGCCAATCCAAGATGTACAGTTAAAAGTGTCCCAGCTATGAGTTCACAAGGACATTTGGAAGTAACAAACAACATTTACTTAGTTAACAAGAGCTTGTGGGATTAATTATACTAATAACATGGACTGACTGCAACGAGAAGCAAAATCATAGCGCGGAGTCCCAGATGAAGGTAGTAGATAGAACAAGACTCAATAACAGGCAGACTAGATGCTGGTGATGGTGGAGCAGATGGGCTGATGAGGACTGTGGTTGAGATGGACAACTGGAAAAGGATTAGATGGGAAGGAGGGATGCATTACTGATGGTCAGAACGACTTGCAGAATTGCAATATTCACAACTGACCGATTGGCTCAGAGAATGCAGCCATGCAGAGTATTGGTGACGTTCAGTAATTGACCAGTGTCGGATGAGCATCTTTAGCTGTATTCGCACAGGACTAGTTTTACCTGGGGTCATCATGTTATTCAGAAACGACCCACCTACGTCTGTGTTTAATGTGGCGCATTCACACGGGATAAGAAAGCTCTGCATATGTTTACTATGCATATGTATGTCTCTGCTACGTTCCACTTCATTCCACTGCATGTCAGAGGACATTTTACACTTTTTGACAGCTTTAGTTACTACTCTAATTGATAATAAAAATATATTTTTAGAAATTACAAACAACCTGGCAATATTTAAATCAAGCCCAACTTTGACGATGAACACATTAATCCTTGATTTAATGACTGAATGGGTGAATGGGTGAGCGACATCTCGAAGTTGTGCTAACTTCTGTCCAGACTTTTTGATTTACAGCACATCCTTTATAATTCTTAAGTGACAAGAGGCAGAAAAAGCTGTGAATCAAACAAAACCCCCAAATCACAGAGATGCCGATTCGCACTGGATTAGTATTACCACAGGACCTCTGTGTTCCAAAAAACAGGGTAGGTAATTTGCGTTTGGTAATTTGTGTAATTTTTACTTAAAAAATTACGGACATGGCCGATTTGCTCGAGATAAAGATCACAGACGACCTCCACTATTATTACAAATTACTGGAGGTCCCCAGGTAAAAGTAGTCCTGTGCTAATAGGGCTTTTGACCCTAGTTTTTGCAGTGTGTCCTGTATCATTGCCAGCAAAAATCATAACCAGCAAATTCAGCATGTTGAATAGGCTGGAAAATGTGTTGTTGAGAGAGATTGCTCTGTCTGGCAATCAGAAAGCACCCAGAGAAGCGGCTGTGAAGAAAGTAAGCAAGTGGCAAGGTCAAGAGTACATGCAGAAGGCTCTTCTTATTTTACATCTCCATCTCATTTGAACATTCCAATTTCTAGTTGACAAATATTTTTTCAGTGACATAGTAATCTGGACTGAAAAATTGAAGATCAATTTAGCAGCATGACTTCTGTGAAGTATGTACCCTTAACTGAACTCTCATATAAGCTTCATTTGCCCTCCATTCCAAAGTAAATTGGATTTTGTACTCGTGGAACAATATATTTTCAGCAAACAGACACGGGTGTTAATTCCCCACCTGTATCCAAGCCATACTTGCAGGTGTGAGTGATGACTCCACATTTTTCTCACGTAATTATGAGCCTTTTGAAAGCAATGAATTCGAGACAGATTAATGACGAGCCTGTGGAGAATAAATTGGAGGCTCATTTTTGATCACTTATATATCAATTATAACCCAACTGGTAACAGATACATCCATTACAACCATTTTTTGAAAGAATTAAAGTTTAGCTCACTGTCAGT
Source organism: Chelon auratus (assembly GCA_030220025.1). Taxonomy (NCBI): domain Eukaryota; kingdom Metazoa; phylum Chordata; class Actinopteri; order Mugiliformes; family Mugilidae; genus Chelon; species Chelon auratus. The sequence goes on along the minus strand of JASGAT010342506.1, from coordinate 8,612 downwards.
TTTCAACAGCTACATGATTACTGAAGAGTTCTCACAAAGTTTAAATTCATTCATCGTAAATGGATTGTAAGGCCACATTGTCATTAGTGAAACAACTGTTGTCATGACAGCGCCGGAGAAAGATTACAAGAGCAGTTATTTAGATCATAAACAACTGCACAAATGGTAAAAATTGAGACCTTGAATCTCCACCGATGGGTCTGAATAGAATCACCACAAATAAAAATAAAAAATCACAAAAGGCTATTTTATAATCTATTAAGCTGTTACACTGTACAGTTTATAAATGCAGCCATAATGGTGGAGCAACAGCAGCTCTGCTTTGCATATCTTGGAAGTCATATGTGTATTTTCATTCTCTTCTTTTCATCTGGTATTAATTATTAATGTACATGTAGTTCGGTTAAGACTGTGTGAGGAATTGGTTTTTGAAGACACTCTAGATTTGGAGGTTTGCAGAAAACTTGCTAATTACCACGATCACGGTAGCCTTAACGTGCCTCTTAGTAAGAGCATCCAGAAGCGATCAGTGAGTTCAAATATGACCCTCTCTCAAACATATGCTATACTATCAAAGAGTAATGCATTACTTATACTTCCATCATCAGCCCAGACCCTACAGCGACCTTAACACTGTAGCCTGACGTGCACCTCTCCAGAAATGTAACCACGCACCACAGCAACGCAGACTCGAAGAGCTTGTGATTGGTCCCCTTGGTACTAGCGTATTTCCACTTTAGTATGTCCAGCTGCTTCTTCATCTCCACAATTTTTGAATTCATTGTCTTGGAATAGTAAAGATGGAACACATCGAGGAAAGGTTGAGTGGGAAGGTTCAGAGATACAGGCATGTGTACGTCTCATCAAAATTTCAATGTCAGCATTGTTGAAAGTGAAGCAGGAAGTAGAAATAAACATTAACCTGACTGGCAAAGAAGACAGTGCTAACTAGTGTTTGGTGGCATTTTTACAGTGTTAGCCAGACTGACGAGGCACAGCTATATTCTTTTGTATCGATTTCTTGTACATATGCTAATATGCTAATTTGTACATTTTTGCTTATACTATTTTTATTTTATTTTACTAGATTTTATTTTACTTATTTCTATTTTAATTTAATCTTCTTTTATCTGAGGTTCTTAAGAGTGTTTTTTATGTACAACTAAGCTACTGTGACCAAGCAATTTCCCTTGTGGATAAATAAAGTTTATATTAGTCTAAGTCTATAAATGGCTCGCACTGGTGTAGGCTTCGTACGTAGGTTACACCGTCTATGTCCACAAAGGAATATACTACATGTTAGGTACTCAGGGCATTAACAAAAAATAAAATAAAATAAAGTGAGTTAAAACCACAGGTTAGTCAAGCTCTGCTGTCTTATTTGCCTTTCATCAGTGATGGTAGTGTTTCCTTGGTGGGAAGTGATGAAAAAGTGCAGATTAAGATATTGCGTCACACAGCAGGTTAAATTCCTTCATTTTAGCATCAGCTCTACCTTTTTCACAGAAGTCCTTTACAGGTACTTGTATACCGGTGCTCGGGATTGGGATGCGCGTACTGCAGGTGCCTCAGCATAAAATGATGTTGTCTTGTGATCTGTTTCAGGGTGAGGTGGTGGTCGCAGTGCGCCCGGCTCTGCCTGTAGATGCCGTGACGATGATTCTGGGTAATGAGATAGCGGGGAACCGAGTGTGGGAAGATGTTCCACCTCCTCCTATCAGTGCAACTGGTTACCAGTGAGCCTGTCAAAAATGTAACGAATTTGCCTGAGGTGTTTGGTTCATGTGCTGTTACGCGTGCCATGAAACGTGCCCAGTTGGTTGAGGCAGAGTCCATGGACAAGGAGGACAAGTCACAGCACACAGGCCACCTCTATTAATGTTCCTTGGTCTGTTTCTCACAGTGAGTTGGTGTCGGAGCAGCGTGCTGACAGTTCTCTCAGGAGTTTGCTGGACATGGCAACCGCTTCTGGTGAGGTAAACAGTGAAATAACAGTGAGGATTCACTGTTATTTTATTCAGAATGAGGTGTTGATGAGAAAATGGGTGCCCCAGGGTGAACATGTTGTGGGTGAACCTATTTACCAAGTTGTGGTGCCTTCCAAGTTTCGTAGCCTGGTGTTGCAGATTTCCCATGATGAGTCTGGTCACCTGGGCGTCAGGAAGACGTACAACCGCACCTTGAGGTATTTCTTTTGGCCACGATTGAAGAGAGACATTTCTGATTACATCAAAACGTGTCATACATGTCAACTAACCAGCAAGCCTAAGCAGAGCCGGAAGACTGTGCCACTGTGTCCGTTTCCAGCCGTAAGTCAGCCTTTTGAAAATGTGACTTCTATGCAGGGCAGGATGAAAAAACGTTTTCATCACCAGGTGGAGAATCGTGTTTTTAATCCTGGGGATCAGGTGCTGGCTCTATTGCCTGTCACCTATCCATTTCAAGCTAAGTTTTCTGGCCCATATTCAGTGGTGAAAAAGGTGTCGGATCAGAATTATGTGATAACTACTCCCAATCGCAGGTCAACAACTCAACTCTGTCATGTTAACTGGTTAAAGCCGTACTACAGCCGTGCATCGCAGTTAACGGAGCAGAAAGCGCAGGTGTCTCGTGCCTATCCTGTTTGTGTTTCAGCATCAGTGTCCCCACAGGCTGCAACAGAGCAAGAGGGTGAAGACTTACCGGGTCCTGATGAAGCTGTACTGTGTGGTCATCAGAAGAACACTGAAGTTTTGCGAAATCTGGATCGTTTGCGGTCTCATTTGGAGGTGTCGAGGCGTGGTCAAGTAATAGACTGGATAACGGTATCAAGGTTCTTTTGGAGACACACCTTCCCGTACACATTTGGTGGAACGTGATATAGATGTTGGGGATTGTAAACCTATTAAGCAGAGGTTGTATTGTGTCCATCCGAAGAGGCGCAAGTACCAGGTCAAGGAACGAGACGATGTAGCGGCAAATTCGTTGTCTCGGGCCCCTTGTTAGTGATTATATGTTTTGTTTTGTTTTTTGGCTCTCCACTTTAGCCTCATCCTTCTTGGTCTCTCTCCTCTTAAATTAGCTTCAAGGATCCAGTTGCTGAGGTAGTGGGAGAACTGAAGTTTGTATGGACGTAAGTGGTGAGGTCTTATTATTATTGTTATTATTATTGTTATTATTGTTGTTATATTAAAACGAGTGCAGTTATTTGATAAATTCAGAGATATTCAAAGTTTCTGTAGAGTTTGGAGCCAGGGACCCTGACTTTATGGGGGGGGGGCTCTCTCTCTCTCTCTCTCTCGACATGCTCTGCACCCGCCGGTGGCACCAAACCAGCGTGCCTGTGTTTTGTTTGATTTATCTTATTTCGCACTAACAACATGCACCACACATTAACCAACACATCCATACATTCACCTACACCGCTGACACTGATTTCCACATCCCATCTAATTTTGAGCTTTATGTCAATAAATGTTACTTTATTAAACTTCATCTAAGTGTACAACTCCTATTTTGTTGCGGCCAACGAGCCGGTCGTAACATAAAAGAAATCATATTTAAATAATACTGGCAGAATGATTTAAATGTTGCAACAAAAGGCTAAACATTCATTATTGCTGAGCCCTTTTTCTCAGTCAAGTCAACAGTCAACAGTCAAGACCTGCCTCTTAATAACAGCTAGACTCAGAACAACAACAGCTCTCATCTCACACTGAACAAAATTGGTGTTCGCATGAATACATGAACTTTTTGTCTTTTCAAAGAAGAGGTGGTGTGTTCCTGATTGTAACTGATGTGCTTCAAATGTTGTTCTGCTATCAGCAAGTCTCCCACGGGGCAGAAGTTTCTTGCGGAGAGAACTGAACTTAGCAGCTTGAAATAGTTGCTCGCTCAGCCATGGTTTCATGCTTTAAAGAAATCATGGCTGTTCAGAGGGAATCACCAAGGTAACCAGGAGTAAGCCACATATTAAATTAAACATCATATCAGAATAATGAAGAGATAAGCTGTGATTGGTGAGATGCCTGCAGATTGAGTAGGATACAATTTCCTCTTCCAGTCTGCTCTTCTTTCTCTATTTTTTTTGTGTTTTTCAGGGCCTAAAAAAAGTGTTGTAGAACTGTATACTACACATGGGGAAAAGGAAATGTAGGCTCAGATGCTACAGTCTGACAAATCTTAAGAAATATACCACAGACTAAAACAAAAGTTGGAAGCAAAAAGTTCTACCAAAAGAAATCTCTCAAAAATGCATTCCACCTAGAAGACAGCCAGCCATGCAAAGCCCTGTAAAATCAACAACAGAGACTGGCTGCAAAAGACAAATCATGGATTTTAAAACATCAGAAAAATTGACGCTGAATAGTATTTTTCCTCCTCTATAACACGTGTAATGCACTTTAGAGCTTCTCTAAGTACTCAGTTTTATCAATCAAAACATTAATATATGTTTGCATATATTTCAGCTGCAAAACAGACTAAATGAAAAGCATCATTTAAAGAGAAGAACTCTGACAAAGTGTTCATCTTCTAAACAAACCAACAGGTTAGACAGTCTGTCGCTGATATTTCCTGTCATAACTGGCTCTTGGAATGAATCAACTCACGTTAACTCATCTACAAATTACAGTGAGAAAGACTAGCTAAAAAGGTTAACGTCACTCTAACACTGCTAATGTTACACAGGTGACAGGGAATAATATTAGTGTTGCTTTCAGTCTGATATCTATTGCCTTTCTGTCAAAGGGAAAGAGTCATTTCCTGGATTAATGACCATGCTCCAGCAACGTAAATCATCATTTAGGTATTCTCTAAAGGACTACTGTTGGATAACTGTATTAATGTCAACCAATTTAGCATCTGTTCTCAAGCTATGCCAGGCAGTAAACAGGATTTTAGTCGACAAGTATGCAAATATCCTTCTGAAACCTGTGGCTGACCTGCAGTGGAGGGAACAGGTAGCCGCAGTAATGCTGATGTTAATGCTTGGTGAGCAAGGCCAACGAAGATAGAGCGGTTCTGTGCAAATATAGTGTTTGGAAATGACACTGTTAACTGGATTGCGTGAGGGAGGTATATCACCACAGAGTATTTTGAAGTACCTTTGCAACAGACCAGAATAACACTTGAAACTATGTTAACTATACATAAAGGTGGCGACAGCTGCAGGCTTAAGCTGCTTAGAAGACATTCATTCATTATCTGTAACCACTTGTTATCTCGAGGGTCGTGGCAGAGGGTGGGGGGCTATCTCAGCTGTCACAGAGACAAACAACCATTCATGCTCACATGCACACCTACGGCCAATTTAGAATCACCCATTAACCTAACAAGCATGTCTTTGGATGGTGGGAGGAAGCCGGAGCACCACGCAGGCACAGGGAGGACATATAAACTCCACACAGAGAGGTCCCCGCCAGCCAGTGGGTTCGAAACCCATGCAAGGCATCAGTGGTAATCACTGCACCACTGTACCGCCCACTCAGGCTAAAGCTTAGAAGAATGCAAACATGAGACTACAAACCACTAACCCTCCTGTTTGTAGATCTACGCTAGGGCTGGGCTAGGGCTGGGCTAGAGCCTATCCCATCTGTCATTGGGCAACAAGTGGGCTACAGCTCACCAGTCTAACATTTTCTATTAAATATCCTTATGAACACCACATATTAAACATTTTCATGGAATTAAGTTACCTTTAAATGCAATTTGTGCATGGTAGTAAAGACACTGCACACTGGATTGCGAGGCTATGACTGTGTACCACTTCTCTGTATCAGCCACTTACAACACAGCGTTAACATCTGTCCCCAAAAGGTTTCCCCTCCATTCACACCTTGAGTCTGGAGATTCTGGCCATTATTTGGGCCATTAGAGAACCAATAATTTTGAACTCTCCACCGATCATTCAGGACCAAACAAGCCATATTTAAGGGCGATGAAATGTCTTTGAAAATGTTCAAGCGAGCCCAGTTGCCTTTGTTTTGGCTTTGTTTTTATATATACCACGACCTGGATAACTGAGAGCGTGCATTAAGGAAAGCCTGTGTCTCCCATTTTCTGCCTGATGAAACTCAAAACAAAACAGCACCAACTTCTCTAAAACTTTGGAAGCAAAGCACGGCTGATAAAACAGCAACAAAAGGCAGAAGGCACTTTAGGAAGCGTACAACAGACAGGCGGCTCCAGAGTACATCTATGAACGCAGCAAATCAGCCTCTCGTCAAAGCTTTTCATTTTGTTTACTACAATCTCTAAAACAAAGAAGGTTGTTCAGCCTTTTTTTTTTTCTCAATTATTGCATCTCCAAGCCCAAAACAACTCTGCAGGAGGTATTCATTCAGCCTATTGAAACTTCACCACCAATATATTACTGTGCAAATGCTGTTTGCCTATTGTGGTTTAGCCTCTGTAATTAGCAAAGTCGGGCAGCTTTATTTTTTTTTTTTTAAATAAAATCTATTGTGTGTGTGTGTATCATAAAATATTATTGAATTAAATGGTATAATTACACCATTATTACCCCAGTTAAACGATTCTGTCAAGTCTAGAAACCAAATGCTTCCAGATGGTAGCTAGCCATTTAACTAGTTTCAAAACCGTTGAACCCATTGCCTTTCAGAATGCCAAGCATTACGCTTTAGGAAGTGCGTATTTAGAAAACTTGATGCACAAATTGAAAATTTAAAAGTGCAAAAAGCAGGAAATTCACCACCATCATAACCTGACAATGTATCCCACTGCAGGCTGACCTTCCTCCTAACTTTGCTTCTCCCACATGCTTTACTTCACCTTTACATTAGAAAAGCACCAGTGCCACCTTCTGTTTGCCTCTAGCTTTCCATTTTTGGCATCAGGTCCAGCCTTCTTAATCCTGTCTGATAGAGCAGGGAAGAAGTAAAATGTTCACATGTTTCACCTGTTCCACCATTTCCAGCCTCACTCCTCACTCTGTGTTCTCCCAGCAGAGCATAAACACAAACTGCAAGTCTCTCTATGACATTCATTTCTCCAGATGTGAGCGTAATGAGTTTGAACATCTTCTGTACAAGATATGTTCTTTGTTTAATGACGCTTACTTAGAATGACTAACACAGTATGGTTTTGAATTGAGTGTGGGCATCATTTTTGTCCTTCCACACTGGAGATGCTGTTGGAAAATGTGCTGACAACAAATCCTATTAAATCTGAACCATCCTTGTGCATAATTATACACACATCTGGTCTAAATGTGTGAAACAGGTATGTGGTTCATCACACTGAATTGTAAATGAAAGTAAACATGATGAAAAAAAAAAGAATGGTCTACGGAGTGAAAGTCTAATGGTTACACAGTAGAAGTATATTTAAAGAATGGGAAGAGAGAACAGAGAGTCAAGCTGAGCCTCTGGGGTGTAGGGGAGAGCTTTCTTCTATGACAAATTATGTCCACGTGAGAGCAAACACACACACACACACACCAACACGCACACGCTTCAGGACCCGCAGATAGAAAACTCTATTAAAAGGCTTTATTAAACCATCAAAAGTCAGATCCCTCTTACAATCATCTGCCACTTAATGGACCAAATTAATTCATCATATTTAAAGCAATAGAGAGACAGGCAGGTGGGGTGTGACGGCGTAGCGAGACGGTTAGAGAAAAGAGAAGAGGGCAAGGTGAGAAAGGAAAAGAAGAAGAGAAAGAATTGGATTTTTTTCTTTTTTCTTTTTTTTTTTTTTAAGAGAGATGGCAGCTAAATGAAGCTGTAGAGTGCGGTACAGATGGAGAATGGCTTCAGACACAAGGTAATTATTTCCTGGCTGGTGGAATGGAAGGAGCAAGGGCTCCTTCATTAACTGGCTGTTCATTACTGATGGATAGAGGGATGGGCACACACACGCAGGAGCACGCGAGCATGCACACAGGCTCACATCCAGCCCTCACACGCTCTATGTATATTCATTCAGAACTATTAATTCAGCCTCAGAATATTTTCTCAAATCACCAGCAGCCCTGGAATGTTGATTAAGGGTTTCAGACATAAAAAAACGAATAATATGTTATTTTCTGGCTCATCTGGTGAAGATGATCTTTTTTTTTATTTTTATTTTTCCAGGTTATATAAATAAAACAAAATTAAGTAAGATGAGAGTTGCGGCATTGTTGTGAGTTTTGGCAATTAGAAAAAAATATTTTGGGGAAAATACACATTTGCTTTGTTGCAGAAGAAATATGAAGCTTTATATAGCAGCTGGCTGACTTACTTTAGCACAAAAGATAAAAGAAAAGTTAGCAAACTCTTGGTACCAAGAACTTTACAAGGAAGCCTTGAAAGAAAGTGAGAAAAAAAATCTGTTCTGGTCTAGTTTTCTCTCCCGTGTTTACGACAGGTTTATCCTGGCAACTGTTTGGTAGTTTACAGTTGTGGTGCTGACCTAAGTTACCGTTTTGCTGCGGATAGTTTTACATCCGCAGCAAAACAAGGAGACAGTCTTCTTCTCAAACTATCATTATGCTTTTCTACTTATTTATTTACTTTTGTTCACTGCTATACTATTTTTATTTTTGACACGCAGTCATTAACTCTTCAGTTTAAGCCCTCACAAGACAACCCACAGCATACACTGGTAACAGCATTCAAGGGCCTGTT
>JASGAT010342496.1:0-12471 GCA_030220025.1 Chelon auratus | reverse complement strand
TATATATATATATATATATATACAGTGCTGCTTAAAAGTTTTTGCACCCTCCAGTTTTATACATTTTATACATTTCTGCATAAAAATTACTCAAAACATCAGCAGAATTTCCTGAAAGTATTCAAAGGGAACCCGATCAAACAAATGAAGCTGAAATATTTTATACGAGTCTTAAAATTAGTAAATATTACATATCTGTGAGGTGAAAAATTAGGATTAAAAGTTAATTTCGAGGTCAAATTAGAGTCCATCAGGCCCAAATTCCTCCGAGCTGCTGTAGACGACAGATCAGCAGTTACAGGAAATGTTGCTGCACGAGGAGGTTACAGCAGATACTGAAAACAACCGTTGTACTTTGAGGAAAATCAATCGATGTTTTGAGTCATTTTTATGCAGAAGTGTGGAAAATTCTGAAGATAACTGCAGTGTCTGATGTGGTGATGTTGTTAATATGAGAATGGAAAGAAAGTGTGGTGTCAAGGATGATACCCACACTCTTAACCTGGGGGGAGGGGGAGACTGGGGAATTGTCAATTTGAATAGAGAAGTTATTTATATTGGATAGGGAGGTTTTGGTGCCAATGAGAAGAATTTCAGTTTTACTACTGTTGAGTTTGAGGAAGTTGGTGGAGAACCAGGTTCTGATTTCCAGAATACAGTCCGAGAGGTAAGTGGGTGGAAAGGTGGAGCTGGGTTTGGTGGACAAGTAGAGCTGGGTGTCATCTGCATAACAGTGGAAATTAATATTATGCTTATGAAATATCTGGCCAAGGGGGATGAGGCAGACGATGAATAAAAGAGGACCAAGAACAGAGCCTTGGGGAACACCAGAGAAAAGCCGGAACGGCCAGAGAGATGCGAGATGATGGTGCATTCTGGGGGCTGAGGAATTCAAGATACCAGCGATCTCCTGTCATGTTTTTGTCCATGTGCAGATGTTATGCAGAAGAGGGATTTTTGCAGCCACCTCCTCTTCCATTTAAAATCGAAACAATGACCTAAAATTATCAGCGGAGATGTAGCTGTGCAGCCCTGAAGTAACAACAATACAAACACAGTTGATGAACACTCTTTAAAATGACTACTTAGGAAGAATCTAAGACAACTTGATGGCTATTTTAAAGTCCTCAATTCTTTCACTAATTTATACCTGCCTTGTACATTTCTTATTTCAGTCATCCGGCTGCAGGAAGCAAAACTTTACTTTGATTTGAAAAGAGTTCATCTGAACGGAGAAGTAAAAAAAGCCAAGTTTGTCAAAAACAAGTTATTAATCCTTTTATGCAGTCGCATTAACAGATCCATCAGCTACAACAAAAGCAACTTGTCGCTGCCGGCTCCATTAACGCCCACCTAAGATCACAGAAGTGGCACAAGCCTGAGTAACGGTAACATTAGCATAACAATACGGACATAAACGGTTCCTCCGAGTTGTCACACTTCTTTATGATTCGTACATGCGAGGCCCTACGTCTGGTATTTGTCACTGTCGGTATCTTTAATCACCTGCGTCACGCGCAGTTGACGCCGTTTCCAAAACCTGTGCCTTCCAGGGCTTCTTCAGTTCCTTTTCATTTCAAACAGGTTCAAACACCTGGATAGAAAAAGGCCTCGAGCCCCCGAGCAACGCCTGCAGGCTCCGTGGAGTCGTTCTCTTCAGCACAATCCCCCAGCGGGGAGGAGAGAGAGAGGCCTCTGCAGACAAGGCGTAGAGACGCAGTCACGTCTTGAGTTATTAATTAGAGCGGTGAACTGCTGAACTCTCGGCTGGTATTATTTCGCTCGTAACGGTCAAGCTGGGAGAAGCCATCAGTTAGGATGGAGAAGCGAGGGACGGGGTGACAACGAGGGATGACACTGGTTCCCCCGCTGGGAAGGTGTGTGTTTGTGTCTTTGTGCAAGCTGTGTTTGAGCGTGTGTGTGTGTGCGCGCTCTCTGATTTTTCTTTATTTCGATGGAGGCAGGTGGTTGGGGCGACACGCAGGCGTTGGGGTAGAAACGAATGCCCCACCTGCTCTTCCCTTTCAAATGTGAGACAGGAGGTAACGGGAGCAGCATATTCAATCATGTGCACAATAAAAGTTAAACTATAGATTTTGTTCTTCGTGTATTTATTGGAGACTTCAACTATGTGGCTGGAAAAAGTAAGAAAAATGTGCTCTGGGTTTATTAAAGAAAAGAGAAGAGGATTGAAATCATCAGCTAGAAGTATAGCGGAGATGTAGAAGAGTCAAATGGAGCCATCCCTCACCTTGACGGGTGCGCTCAGACTGGAGGTTGAGGACGTTTTTGGGAGGAGGCCGAGGCGTTGGAGGTACGTCTGCAGGTTTCTGCTGAGCTCCACCTCCACCGGCTTCACCCTCTGGTCCACTGGGTCCATCGCTTCAGCTACCGGCCTGTGGGAAAGGACAAGAGGGAATGTTACAAGGTTCCTTTCCAACTTTGGATGTAGAATCAGGAGCGACAAACTGTCAGGAACACTCAGAAACTGTTTGAAATTTGTGTCCAATAAGACGGCGCCAGATTAAGACATTCAGAGTCATAGGTTCTTACAGAGACGCTTGTGTTTGTCCAAGATACCTGCTGTTTTTATGCCGATATCAAGTAGTCCTGACATAATCCACAGTGGACTATCTGAAGCAGTAGTAGTAGTAGTGGTGGTAAATTTTAAAATTTTAAGAAATTATCATTCTAGCTGTTCATCTTCTGAAATAACTTTAAGGACACTTCATTGAAAGAGTCTCAGCACAGCTTCTCTGACATGAGTTGACCCTGAAAAGCTGTGGCATCTCACTGTGGCAGGAATAGCCTGGAAGTTAACATTCATCTCCACTAATTATTTTGTAGCTGAAGTCTCTCCGCCGAGAGAAAAGATCTGGCTGGACAATCAAATCGTTTAGTTGGCCAACACAAACAGTACTCAATATCTCCATTTGGTTACCATCACATTGTTCTTTGTGGTGGTTGTGTGGTAAATCTTGTAGGTTTTGAAATAAGTTGGTCTTTGTAGTAAGCTGCAGTAGCTGCTGTAAAACCAGTCCTGGAACTAGTGTTGTTGGGTCATCTCCCTGCATTACAGGACCAACAGGACCGAGCTAACCACAGTTAGACCTGGCTAATCCTCCACCTGCTATCGGTGTTGTAGACCGGTCCGTTCTGCTGCGGCTTGTAGGGAATCCTCCTCAGTTTGGACAACTCTGTGGACAGAACCTGCTGGGTGGCGTCATCGTCCCACGTCAAACCTACAGACAGAAAAACAGAGACAACCACATTGGGTGAAAAACTGCAGTGGAATGGTGAAAGAACTGAGCTTGATGTGCCGTAAGCATGGTCTAGAAACCAAGGGTGAGAAATTGCTGAGCATGCAGTCGTTTTTCTAAACTCATTAGGTCACTCATTAGCAGAGGGCTCCTCGGAGACTCCGATTGTTTCAGTGACTAAGCAGAAAACGTTCCTCCTCCTCTGCTCCTCCCGGCAGAGTTCAGTGGTACCGGCTTGATGAGCTGCTTGGGAATTCATTTTACGGGCGTTTACTCGAGCGCAGGACACAGCCAATGAATATTTACCACATCACAGAGAAGAGAAAGGTCAAGGGCTAAAGCCAGCGTGTCTAAAAAAGTGAAAAAATAACATCAAATAAGCGCTGGAGATCCAAATAAGCGTTGAAAAATCCCAGTGGGAACTTCTTCTCTCATTTGCAATGAACAATAATTTAAAACCAATCCTCAGCGAGATTTGTGTGAATCCAACATGAAGAAAGAAGTGACCACTCTCAGGTTATAAAGGGTGGCTGTAAATATATAACTGGACATCAGGAGTCAAGATTGCAGATTCATCAAACCTTAATGAATGTAGGTTTCTGCTTGTATCAATCACTCATTGGCCATATGTCTCTTATAGCCTCGTCCCTTCTTCTGTTCCATGTTCTCTTTAGCTTCTTTGGGGTTTTTTGGATTCTTCTAGTCGCCAGTTTCTGTTGTCGGACCATCTTCTGTTGGATTTAGTTTGGACAGTTTGGATTTCTCTTGCCTTGTCTTTGTGGCGCCTTTTAAATTCTCCTTTCTTCAAGTCAGGCATTGGCGTCTTGACCCTATTTGTGAAATTCCTACAAGGGGTTTGTAGGAGCTATAATACAGATATGAATGTTATAGGAACCTACCCTTACTGGGGCGTTCCACCTGGAAGGCAAACAGTTGGGACGTCCATTGGGACGGCACTTGGCTGCTGGACTTATTGGATAGTTCATTCACATTGTGGTGTTTAATTATGTTGGAAAGAATTTCAGAGCTAGTGTAAACGTGCAGCTTTGCACATTGTAATCTGGCTTTATAGCTACGCCTGACTCTCTGCCGTCCTGTTGGAAATTTGTAATGCTCCCTTAAAAAAGGGGACATAACTTTGACAGGATTCAGCAGGTTAAAAAAAAAACTAAAGCACATCATGTGGCATTGTAACTCAAACAACTGAGGAAAGGGTGAGTTTTATTTTACTTCTTGTACAAGCAGGTTGGTAGTGAAGTCTATTAGCTGTCTGATTGTGGGACTTAACTGTCCTTATTTGATATTTATCATGTGACTAATGGTGACTGAGGAAAAGCCATTTGTCTTGACAGCTAAAAGAAGTGCTCAAGAGCAGTTTTCATGTTTGTGTCTCTTTTCTTCTGAGTAATATTTTTATCAGCTCATTGTCAAAGTGGCTCTGCAGCGACATCAACCAGACATTTCTGTGCATTTACTGGACTTGGCACGTGGTGAATATGAGCATCAGTGACAAAGGGGAAAAAAAAAAATGAAAGAACTCTGCTGCATTTCAGCAAGTGTACAAAAGAACAAGCTTGATGAGCTGCTCGGGCATTCACGTCTGTTTCTTATGCTTAACATGCATCCAAACACAGCTTTCTGGCAACTGAACAGAAGAGCAGGCGCCAGCGCCAGATGGGGTGGCGGAACGAAATGTTACTGGGAAATATGGCCGCGCCGCTCAAAGCGCAACGTGAACCGAGGCGTTTGGCAGATGAGCGATGACGTTGCTGAGAGACTCCAGTAATGCAGGCTGCGGCTCCAGATGTGATGCCACGAGATGAGGGTCCACCACAGAGGACGCACACTCAAAATGACAAGGAGAACATCGTCCCCGTCAACAGAAGATGAAAAGAAAAGAAATGCCTTGGTCTAAAAAGGAAAGTGTGGAAAATACTGATTCAGCAATAAAAACTGCTGCGGGGGGGTGGAGGAAATGATGAGAACCATGAGGGCAAAGAAAGGCTGAGAAAATGAAGCCAGCAACAGTGTGATTGGTGGCACTGATCACGGAGTAAAGGTATATGCGTAAAGGAAGAAATCAACCTTTAAAAACAACAAATCAAGTCCAGTTAAGTGAAGGAGCTACTTGGATGAGCGGTGAAATGTCTTCAAGAAAACCCAACAAGTCCAGTTGCCATCAATTTAGCTTTGTTTTTTGGACATACCATGACCTGGATGACTGGGAACCTTAAGCAGACTTTAAAATCAACTTGAAAACTTAGCTAGAAGGTGCTAACCCCTTACTGTATGCCTAAAATAAACTTCTTGTTCAATGTAATACACTAATTAAAGTCAGGAATGTATTCATTTAGTGTTAAGTGTCCTGTTCTGTATGATTAGTGCTATATGCAACACGTGTTTGCTTTAATCGTTGACATGTGGAAGATGGGACTAGCTAGCTAGTCATGGTTTTGGTTACGTTTTATTCTTTCTGGATTTATTTTGTCATCTTTTGCCTCCATGTCTTTTATTTAGTCTTACTCCCCACCCATGTGTGTCTTGTTACCCTCTCCTTGGTGTATCTGTTGCCTTCAAACAGTGTTGTGTTGTGTTGAGAAGTGTATGAATGGGGTCCTCTTTACCAATGGGTAATACATGGTAATTTTGTTGTTTAGCTTTGATGTTCCCAACGGCCTTTGTGCATTTCCTATATCAAGTTATCTCTGACGGCTTCTATGCGGAAACAGTTGCCTAGCATTCGTGTTCTCACGACTTGTGGATGATGTTAACACTCGACCGCCGAGTATTTTGTCTACACGACCGCCCAACAAGCTCTCGAATTCCATTTAAAGGCAGCATCAGATCGCCATCTAGTGCCTGACTGCACCTGCCTCTTGTTGGATGCTGAGCCTTGTGTTCTGCAAATTTATCCAAAAAAACAAACCTGAAACAAGAGCATGTTGACTTGTGGAGTTTCTTGAAGGTGTATCTTCCAAGTTGCTTCTTCAGTTCAAATGTACTGGTGGGGAGTTGGGTGGAACCTCCCATAACTATGGTTAAATGAAACCCATAGATGTTCCCATTAAAACCCCAACCCCCCACCTGTGTTTTACAGCTGAAGAAGCTACTTGGATGAAACGCCTTCAAGAAACTTCAACATGACTGAAATCTGCACAGATATAATATAACTTACTATGACACTCTGTGGAAAACCAAGAGCTGCAGATTCAGGTGATAATTCTTCACTTTCCTCCGTGGTACAGTAAAAAAGCTGATGACAACTGCTTCACATGTTCTTCTCAAACCAAGAACTAATTACACAGATTAAACTTTGCTCAAAATAAAAAACATATATATTGTAAAGTCTGTTGAGAGACTAGAGAACAAACTAAATTCAGCTGTAACTTTGCTCTCTCTTTCATTTACTGTGTTCTCTAAAGACAATAAATAAAATCACTGTGTCCAAGTTTACTATTTGTAAGAAGCAACAATAGAACGAGACCCGGCTTCTGCTAACGTCTCGTAGCGTTGATAGTCAGCCAACAACAACGCATTCTCTAACAGCTTAATCCACACGTCTGCCGTCATCAGTAGCCGGCCCAATTAAATCGGCTCCACGGACACTTTCTTTAGACCCCGGCAAAATGAATTATGACCCCAACTGCCGCGGATCAGGCACATGCCTCTCTTTAACAGCTGCGCGGCATGTCAGGCCAGCTTTCGCCATCAAAGAGCCATAAAACTGAAGCTTTAATGGCAGCCACCGTGGCCGAGGAAACGGGCGTTAGCGGCGGGTGAACAGACGGCATCTGACACGGCAGGTTAATAAACGTTGGAGCCCCCTGCCAGGATATTCAGAGCAACTCGCTGACTAAACAGAGAAGAGAAGGGAGAAGGGAGGCTAGGCTGAGAAGGAAAGGTAAAGGTGGCTCTGGGTTTGATGCCATTTAAAATGTGAGATAAAACTCACGTGAAGGCCTAGAGGCAGAGGATGCTGTATGCTGTACAGATTGCACAGATTTGTGCGACTGGTTTATGTAAATGACTGGATTTCAGACCTGCAGATGGAGCTTTTATTTGAGAAGAGCAAGATTTCCAAACATACAAGCAGACTGAGGAGGTCAGAGGTCAAAGCCATCATGTCAAAGAACAGAAAAACTCATCTGGAAAATGCTCCAACTAATTTAGAATCTTCTTTTTTTATACAGAAACTGTTTTCTGTTGCACTAACTACAACCGTGGGTAAAAACTGTGCAGGATTCCACCTGTTTTGTGCTTGATTTATCAATATCCACAACCAGAAGCCCAACCATGATCTCTACCGCTCCATGAACACCCAGGGGACAGAGAAGCCCAACGACTCCAGCAGGTAAAAGTTATATTTCCTGTTTTTATGAGCTCTTTAAAACTCCAATAATTACACAGGAGCATTAAAAACAACCTTTAACAGCTGCACAGTGGCGACAAATGTTTGTAACATGTCTGATATGTTTGATTTTGCTGCTTTTTTCTTTTTGTATAGTCTTATAAATTGATAACGGACTACTGTAAGTCACCCAACCTGCGGTTACTGATATGATTAACATTTATGTAGCATAGCTTTGATTCATTCGTGCTGCCTCAAACCTGGTAGTGGGAGTTGTAGTTCTCTAATTTACAGCTTTTATTAGGTGGAGGACAAATTCTAAGATGTATCGTGTCTCTTAGCGATAGATCTACTGTAAGGTTGTTTCATTGCGGCCTCTCAGCTGTGAGTGAGTTTAGGGAAGTTTCTTCAAATAGAAAAACTATCCAAGCGACGGTTGGATGATGGTTGTGTTTGATTTTATGTATGTTTTATGTATACAACATAGACTGTATAAAGATGGACGGTGGAACTGCTTCTTAAAAGTGAAGCCAAAGCAAGTAGAGCTCCCCCTGGTGGCTGACTATAGTATAGGTCATAAGCTGCACCTCCTCCATGTTAGTGGATGTGATATGACAGTGACCACCAGTTGCCATGCCAACCGCTCCGTAAAGAGGTCCTGTGGGACCATAAGAGTTATAAAAAAAAAAAAAGTATAATCCAATATTTCCTTGTAACTGGTGGAGGTAGAGCAGAGCGCAGTATTATTAAATTATTAAATGAAAACATGAGTGAGTCTGGAGGAAGTGTGGTCGGGTCATCGGTATAGCGGCTCCGGTTGGCTCCACTCTCGGACCGTACTGATCAGACTTCGGCTCTAAACTCTCAAGATATCATTTTGCCCAAATCTCCGGGAAAATAGCATCAGTTTGGCCAATGCAAGTGGAGACACATTGTCCATATTTAGATACAGCCTATGCTAGACACTAAATAAAACAATAACCTCAGCTATGTGAAGACAACAGGACAAAACCGGTAGAAACGTTGACTGAAAGGTGTCAACAGTCTGAGCCTGGAAGCCAGCTCTACTTTGAGCAACAGGAACTTGGTGTGGAGTCACTCCGTTGGGAACTGATTGTGCCCTGGCAAACGTCAGCCGGGCCAATGGAACTTGGTTTCTTTTCTTATCAAATTGTGTGTTGATGTTTCAAGATGTTTGTCTCAGAAACTTCCCTTATCTAGGCCTATATTATACCAGAGGTGACTGTTTATTTCATGTTTAGTGCATTTCAAAATTACTCCTACTCACTGGATAATTCACGGCCCTCGTATTAGTTTGGAAGGAACAGATCTCATGGAAAACACTGACAGCATCTGACCGTCTGATCTGTAGTTGTAGTAAATAAAGAGTCATATAGACTTATTTACTGTTGTGTTTAAAAGCAACGGTTTGCTGCTGATAAGACCCTAAAGGTGGCACAGAAAGGTCAAGTAGGTTTACGATGCGTGTCGTTGATGTAGGCTAATCGAAGCCGTGACCCTGGCGAGGTGGCTTTTCAGGTGGCTCAACATCTGCCGGGCAATTTATTGAGCTGTGACAAAGGGAGGATGGTCCAGGGTGTGTGGGCGGAAGGAGGAGGGTGAGAAATGTAAGCCATTAAAGCAACACAGAGGCAACAAATACTGTAGGTTAAATGATAGCTTTGTCTCCTTACCACTCTGGTCTTCATTTTGGTAGCCTGGGCATAGCCGTTATTGATAACATGATAACACTGCCCTCATTAGGTTTATTGCTAAGACCTGGGAAACACACTGAGGTTGAGCCAGACTTATTTGGAAGAGAAACTCTGAAGTTATGGCCTCGCGGCTTTAGTCAAGCCAAGTGGAAAATGTATTAACAGTAAATAACCCTAATGTGAGCATCGATTGAGTGCTCTGTTGGTCTGGGCTGCTCACTGCCTACAGGAAAGCATGAAGCTCAGCACAGCAGGGACCGTGGAGTGACCATAATAACATAGGAACAGAAATTAGAGCCTTCAGACTAATGGCAGGGCTAAATGGTAGCTGGTTATGTGTGATAGCAGAGCTCAGACGAGTGGTTTAAATTAAATAAGTAAACTGATTACAGTTTACAGCCTGTCTGATTAATGACTGTGGGATTAATAATATCCTGTCATTGTTTGAAAATGGATTTTAGCAAGTTTTGAAAGCTGCAGCGGTGTTTCTCAAACACATATTGGAATTAGATGCTGTTTTCCCAGAGTCTTGGCTTGTTTTTCCAAGTTTAAAACCTTGTAAGTAGAGAATATTGGATGAAACTTTATTTTGAAACTTTGACAGATGTATATTTGCTCTTTACACATTACATTGCTCCTGCAAAGTTGACTTTAAAATGCCTGTTTTTTAGAGAGTAGGCCTCAAAGTTACTGGTTTTTGAGTCATGTGATTTTTGGTAGCGTTCTTTTGTTGTTCCTTTTTGAAACTCTAAAAAAAAAAGGGTTAGGGTCAGGGTTAGCTGGGACTATGGAATTGATTCTGGGACAAAAAAACTATCCTATTGATCACTCCTTGACCATTTTTTAATTTGGAGGGAGTTTCAGGAAGGGCGACCTAGGGGGTTTTGTCTAGGAGGTCAATGTCCTGATCCCTAGTCTGGTTGTTGCAGTGTGGTCAGACCGAATACTTAACAAGTACATATTTGTACTTCATACTCAACTGAATAGTTCAACATTCTGGAGAACTACACATCTATGCTTAGCATTAGCTTAGCATTATAATATCTAATGTTGGAGCTTCAGAGTTGTATCAGTGCGGCTTTTGGAAAGAATTTGAATATGTCCCAAAACACCCACACACCTCAGTCCACATGCACTTTTTTGGAGCACGGTGCTGGGCGACAACATCCAGATAAGCTACAAAGGAAGAAAGCTAATGGGAATAAGCACTTATAGGAAAAGAAAGAGAAGAGAGCAAACGGTTATCCTTTCAGCGGACTGTCAGGGACTGAAATGCAGATGCTTCAGCGTCTTTAGAGTTTTGTCCTCCCTTAATGGCTTCTGCAGACAGCCGGGGCCAACACCTCATTTGCATAATTCATTTCACTTCAGAGTGCCTGACAAATGCCTCCAAACTTGTCGCCCGCCTCTCTGTGAAATCGGAATATTTCTCCCGCTTTCCCGCTGAGCGCAGATTCGCCAAATTAAACCAGGAGAACAGTTTTTTTTCCTTTCTTCAGGGAAGTGAACTACTGAATCAGGCTCAAAACAAAGATGGTGTAGTTAATAGACAAAAAAATAAAACTCTCTCCTTTTTTAACATCATTCTCTGTTGCGAGTATCTCTGTTGTGTGTGTGTGTGTGTAGTCGAGGTCCAGTCGTTTAAAGCAAAGCTGATGAAAGTGGATGAAACGCCCACAGACGCCCAGTGGGACGTCACGCTGGTCTCTGCCTCCCTCTAGTGGTAGAAAGAACCAACAGCAGCTTCTTAAAGCAGGGGAAGCTGTTTATTTTTAATAATTTACACAAATTTAATATAAAAATTCCAACAATATTTAACATAAAACAGGTCATCCTTCTTTCCTCATTAAGTCTTCGGTGGGATAAACTAAAGCTGGACTAATGAGACTCATGGTTCAAACCCACTGAACTTTATTAGACATCATGATTCATACTGTCAGAAAAGGTGAAAACATATTTTGTCCACATACAGATTCACTTCAATCACAAAAACCAACTGAACAATCCTCCTCTTCCATATTGATCAAAACAGCAACGATTACACCTAGAAATTGATGCACTTTCTTACATATTTAATGTCATTAATTTCAAAGTAAAATGTTGTAAAAATCATGGTAAATTATTTACTCTCTCCTCAGCAGTAATTGCAAATGTGGGTGCTATCTATAAACACAACCAAGCCTCAGCCCACGGTAAAATTACTACTTCAGCTCACACAACTCAGCATTGTCTCCTCCAGAAAGTCCAAGTCCAGCATAGAGAGGCTGAGTGAATGTGGTCTGGACTCTGTGGAGGAGAGTCATGGTTTCAGAGACGCTGTAGAAGGACAGAATACCTGCTCTGTGATCCAGGTACACTCCTACTCTGGAGGAAGTTATCAGGCTGTGAATCGTTTCAGGAACAGGAGTGTCTGTTCCAAAGTTCCTCCTTATCAGGAAGGCCATCAAGTCCAACAGGTCTACTTTAAAGCTTGTGAAGGAGTTTTACAAGTGACTGTGGTTATTAAGTCGTCACACTGAAGTGATCATTAAAACCTTTACACAATTTGTATTTATATTCTCAGATGAGGCCGGCTGGCATCTTTTTCTTTTTTGTTTGTTTGTTTGTTTTTAACATATATATTTGTAGTAGAGCTGTCAGAGTTAAAGCCTTAATGAAAACTGACACTTGTGCAGACCCGGTAAAAATACTACTTAAGCTCACATAACTCAGCATAGTCTTCTCTAGAAAAATTAAGTCCAAGTCCAGCATAGAGCGGCTGAGTGAACGTGGTCTGGACTCTGTGGAGGAGAGTCATGGTTTCAGAGACGCTGGTGAGAGTTAGTACGCCCCATCTGTGATCTAGGTACACTCTGTGTCTGTCTGGAGCTAAGTCTGGAGCCCCGTCTGGAGCCCCATACCAAAGCACTACGTGAAATTTTTATACCTGCACATGGTTTAATCGGTTGCATATTTAAACCTTTTTCCGAATCGTCTTCTGATGGGACGCCTATAATGGAATCCAGTGTGAGGTCAGATGAATGCAAGAATACATCTCTGGTCTCTGGCAGTAAAACATCCACTTCAGTCACTGTCAGTGAGATGTTTGTCCTTGTCTCTCTCAGAATGTCCTGTAGTTTCTTTCTGAGCTCTGTCACAGCTGGTTTCA
>JASGAT010342493.1:0-10673 GCA_030220025.1 Chelon auratus | reverse complement strand
ATTGATTCAGTTTAAGGAGCTTTCCATATGGACCTACTGAACATTCAATCAAACTGCATCATAGACTTATCACAGGAGTAAGGAACAAATCCAGTTTTTGCCATCCCCCCTTCATCTCCTTGTTTTAACAGTCCTTATTCTTTGGACTGGTAGCTCTTCACTGAACTTCTAAAACCACTTTCCGTCAGTACGGGGCGTCATCAGAGGCTTTAGATACCGGCGCCAGTATCATATCTGGGTGTTTTGATATTCCGCCGTAGTTTAGCTAGACAGAAATCTTTTTATTTTGCTGTATAAACAATAACTAAACGGCCAAAATGAGCGTGCCAGCAGAGACGTGGAGTGCTGCAAGAGCCTCCACTCTTCTGGTCCCAGGCTGAGCTCCAGAGCATTAGCGGGGTCCAGCACTATCGGGCGAGCTGGCCCAGCTGCAGTCAGCATTTGTGTTTGCCCCAAGGCTGTTGGATGAGGTTAAGCTCAATGCTGTGTGCACTCCAGTAAAGTAAAGTTCTTCCAAAGCAAACCGGGACGGCCAGTTCTTAACAGCTCTACGTTTATCTATGCTGAAACACACTCCTCCAGTCACTGTAACATTAATTGCACGCGTCACGTGATGGATTATAGGAAATTCTTTGTCATTTTTGAAGTGAGTAATTTGCTGTTGTCTGTATTTGTACTTTACTTTCTTCTTTACTGTCCCCGATTTGGTAAACTTTCACCAGGAGCAGTGCATTTGTCTACATGGCGAATGTTTGGCTCGCAGTGCCAAAAAGTAAAATCCTTTCTTTTCTTTTATTTGTGCCCTTGCTGACTCAGAAACATGCTGAAAGGGATGGACACCATGTCATGAATGTATCACAGAAACGTCTTTCTTTCCATTTATTGAGGGAGTTACGTATATTCATTTTATCCGTCAGTATTGTTCTGCATTCCTCGCTTTACGAAACTCTTTCGTAAACAGATGTCAACGTTTATTGTAAAATTGAGCCTTTATACACTATACTGTAAATGTCTTCAGTATTTTACCTTGAAATATATATTGTGCTTCAAGATTTTATCTAATAAAACTTTTGATAATCCGCGTGGTTTGGTCATGTCACCGAAAATGGGAAAGTGCAGAGGTAAAACGCGTTCACCAGTTCAGATCAACAGGTGCAGTACGCGGTGCTGTTAAATCCCCCTGAAGAGTGTTCAGCAAATTCGGCATCTGCTGCATTTCCATCCTACAGTACGCTGACTGTAACCTTGGCCTTTCTTCACCCCGTTGTAGAATCAGATCAGTATGCTGCTGACGCACCTGTAGAAAAGCATCAACCTTGATCCAGTTCCTTGGAAGACCCAGGCATTTGAAGTATTTGCAAATAACTACACCACCCCCTATATTACATATTTGATAGGTCTATTTGTCATTCGTTCATTTTCTGTAGCTGCTTGTCCTCCGGAGGGCCGTGGTGGGGGCTGGAGCCTATCCCAGCTGTCATTTGGCGCGAGGCAGGGTACACCAGTCTATCTCAGGGCTAACACGGAAACACAACCATTTACATTCACCGACGGCCAATTTAGAATCATCAGTTAACCTAACGAGCATGTCTTTGAACGGTGGGAGGACGCAGGGATTCAAACCTGGAACTTTCTTCCTGTGAGGCATCAGTGCTAAACACCACAAAAGTTGTTTTATTGTGTGTAAACACAATATTTAGCTTGTGTTGGACGGATAATGTGACCACGACGCACTGAAAATACCACATGGTGACGCGTGATGGATAATTATTGATCTCTAATGAAAGGCAGTGCTATTTGTCTATTTGTTCACCTCATTCTTCACCATAATACCTGGTACCCTTAGCAACCCCTCGTCCTTATCACTAACAGACTGGTTGCCATTTTTCAATGCACAGTGCTGTTTGCCATGGCAACTATTTCTTTACACATATCACCTTTGAAAGTGAGGCACTGACATTCACTTGTGGCTTATTGGTTCTGTCACACAAACGTTTAGCTCTATCTATCTGTTAGGGGTTGCACAGAGTAGTCACTGATGATGTGATGGCAACAACATGGACGCCTCCGAGAAGACAGGTGATTAGCCCAGAGGGTCGTTGCAGCAAACTAGCAACTAGTTCATCAAGTGTGTGGAAATACGTCACGTAAAGATGAAGCCCATACTACGGTGACATGTCAGTCCTGAAATACAACTGCAATGCATCTGAAAAGGCATCCGCTAATGCTAGCAGAGGAACGGTCCAAGTATTGATGGTGCTGAGGTGCTGCCTGTTTTTATACAGGCTATACATATCTGCAGCTCACAGTACGTAGCACAGGAGCTGTCTGTTCTCAGCATATGTATTCAGGTCAAGAATATAGATTTCACTGTTGCAGAGCATTACTTTCTACTGTGTGTGTGTGTTTTTTTTAAATAACCTAATTGTTTTAGGGACAGCACAGTGACACAATGTGGAGTTTGCACGTTCTCCCTGTGTCTGTGTGGGTTCTCTCCAGGTACTCCGGCTTCCTCCCACCGTCCGAAGACATGCTTGTTAGGTTAATTGGTGATTCTAAATTGGCCGTAGGTTTGAGTGTGAATGGTTGTCTGTCTCTCTGTGTTAGCCCTGAGATAGACCTGTCCAGGGTGTACCCCACCTCTTGCCCAATGACAGCAGGGATAGGCTCTAGCCCACCCAGGACCCGCCAATGAATGTCACTGTCCCTATGTTTCTCTCTGACCGTATACAAATCTCACGTAGTCGATCCGCTCCCTGTGCCTGACCTCACGCTGCTTTATCTGCCGGATGAGGATTTTTCCTGATTGCTCCACGCCACCATGGTAAAAGAGGTGCGCTAGATAAAGACCACTAGACAGAGATAGATTCACTTCTCCAGCCTTTTCCCCATGTGGTCTTATTGGCTCTGCAACACACACATGCTGATTACATCTGTTCAGCCCTGTTCTCTCTCTCACACACACACACACACGGGAAAACACTTGACTGTTCCTCAACAACACTGACTCTTGTTCTGACTCTTCCTGCTTATTCCCTGTCACCTGCTTTTCTCTTTCTGCCTTCTGCCTCAACTGTACAATGAGAAGAGGTCCTCACAGTGATTCCTTTGTGTTTAATTCCATTAAGAACCTAGGTTTTGTATTTACTCTTTGCAGAAAGCCGGGGTGTGAGAGACTCCAGAAGCCAGGATCTGCCAAAATGGGCTTCTCACCTCCTACTGTAAAGGTGTCAGCCCTACACTGACATCTCTGTCTTTCTATTCCATCACAAGAAGGGTGCTCTCATCCTCTCATGGACATATACACCATTAGATTATAGGTTTGCAGGCAACAGTTGTAATCCCATTATGTTCGTTCAGCAGCTAGTTTGTCCTGAAAGACAATATCCTGAAACCCAAACTGTATTACAGAGTGTTATGAGGGTTCATAAGGCTTGTCCTGTGAATTGTATTTTCTGCTGTCTGGATTATCACGTTCTTCTGTGACAAATACCAGTGGGAGGACTTAAGCTTATAAAAAGGTCCTGACTTCCTTTGTCCAGTGCTCTGAGTGAGCTGTTTGGCTTTTTGACGCTTTAAATGCCACCCCCTTTTCTTTCTCTCGCCCATTCAACAAGCCAAATTAAGAAAGCGTGTTTAATAACATTATATGACTTTAAATACACCGAAACCTGTGGGCAAAGCCTGTAGAAATAAGAAATATGACAAAAGTCAAGTCGACACAGACTAGTCCCTGTTGATGTCACTAATGAAAACACAGTAGAAAGTAATGATCTGCAACAGTGAAATCTATATTCTTGACCTGAATACATATGCTGAGAACAGACAGCTCATGTGCTACATACTGTGAGCTGCAGGTATGTATAGCCTGTATAAAAACAGGCAGCACCTCAGCACCATCAATAGCATTTAATAGTACTCCACAGTGTGTTGGAAGATGTGAAAATGTAGGCAAGTTAAAAAAAAAAAAGCAGCATACCGTGTACTGCAGCTAACTGTCCTATAACTTTGACAATGAAATTCACAGACAAATTGTTTTTGTGCAGCCTCTGTTGTCCAGAGGATTTGGACCGTTCCTCTGCCAGCGTTAGCGTTAGCCTTTTCAGATGCATTGCAGTACTTTTGTTGTATTTCAGGACTGACATTTCACGGTAGTATGGGCTTCATCTTTAGTGAAGTATTTCCACACACTTGATGAACCGCTGCTGGTTTGCTGCAACGGGAGGCGTCCACGTTGTTATCGTCACGCGATCACTGACTAGTCGACATGAAGCTTGTGCAGTAGGATCCATTCTCTTCATTTTAATTTTACTTTGCTCAGAGGTGATGTTGTAGCAGATATACAGTTGGTACAATCTGTTTTATTCCTTTTGAACTCCCTTCCCTCCCCATCTCATCCTACTCTCCACCCCCACCCACACTCAGAGTGCTCCTCATCGAAGCAGACTGCAACCCTCACTGCTGCTTACTGGGATTGTTCCACAGCCTTAACATGCTCTGGCATTCTTGTTACAGGAGCTGCTTTCACTCATTAATCTGGGCCTGGGAGATGGGGCTGTCGGTGGGTGCAGAGGGGTGAGTCAATGCCCTACGAGGTAACATGAGAAACAGGTTTTGCCACGACACTGCATTGTCACTCTCGCTGAATATTCAGAGCGGGTCGGCTCGCCTGAATAGCATTTGCCACTCGGTGCGCTCCCAGTCAGAAGAGGCTCCCGTCTGTAAACAAAGGCTAAAACGAATAGTTTAATACACACACGCTTATCTCGTTGAGCCAGTGTCATTTCCATGCGCGGGACACCTGTGTGGCTTTGATTTATGCCCCAGGAAAAAACAGTTAAAGCAAGAATCTCACACGCAGAGAGCAGGTGAAGTTGGCAAACATGGCTATTAATTGGCAAATCCTTTATCTGGGCCGTATGTATGTATGTATCCCCGGTAGCGGTTGTGCTGTTACCATGGCTGCATTGAGAAGAGCTCAGCTTGTAAGAATATTCATTCATTCACTGGGTGAGAGGCGGGGGAACACCCCGGACAGGTCTCCTTCCATTGTTTTCACAGATGATCTACAAATCTATCTGCACATACAAACTAACAGCAACGCCTCTAATGAACTGTCTGAAAGATGTGCAACGCATCTTAGTGACACACACGATTTTGAGAGCTTTAATCATGTCCTAATTACTTCTCACTTAAATTATTGCAATTCTTTGTATGTTGTCAATACACTAGTACGTCACTTTGATACTTCGATTCTGTAAAAAGCTAGGAAATTACAGATACAGCGATCAGGCATAACATTATGACCACCTTCCTAATATTGTGTAGGTCTCCCTTGTGCCTCCAAAACAGTTGTGACTCGTCAGAGAGTGGACATGGTCCTTCTGAGGGTGTCCTGTGGTGCCCTATGGGTTGAGGGGGATCTAGTGAATTTGGAGGCCAAGTCAACACCTTGTGCTGTTCTTCATGTTTTTTTTCAGGCTGCATCCTGCTCCCATCATGTCATTGCTATGGGGGTGGTGGTGTCTGGTCTGGTCTAGGTGGGTGCTACATGTCTAAGTAACATCTACACGAATGAATGCCAGGTCAGAAAGTTTCCCAGCAGAACACTGAATTGTCACAGGATGGTCAATGTTATTTACTTCTCCTGTCAGTGGTTTTAATGTTGTGGCTGATCGGTGTTAGTGCAAGACCATTTACCATTATTGTCTATTTTATAATCTTAGGCGTATACACAAAGCGTGTTTCTGCATATTGCACCCGTGGGACTTGGTATAGATTCACTTTGCTAATTTTAGGACAGGTATCCTCCTCTGTGAGGGAGACTCTTTAACAAAATAGGGCGGTAGAACACATATACACTGGCAGAGTCTTCTTTCTAGATTCTGGTGTGTTAAGAAGCAATACACGTATTACTTATTTGCAGTTTGTGCGTTTCTCTCAACAGCCACAAGGGGCAATGATGAGCTTATTCCCACGTCTGAAAAAAACAGAAGAAAAACTTTGCTGAAGGCCTTCGAGTAGAAGTTTTTTCTTTGTCCGAACAGAGAGTCTGAATATCGCTGCAGCTATTAGGATAGAAAAGCTCCCTTGGCCGTTCAGCTGCGCCTCCAGGTGCAGCTTGACTGAGAGTATCTCGCCTGAACACTGGAGGGCAGAAAGAGAGAGCGAATGTTGTTGGGTTGTTTTTTTTTTTTTCTCTCTCCAGCGCTTGGATCCTCCTCCTACTCTTCCCCTGCCTCTGGTCTCAAAGGAGAGGTCAGGGTTATGTCGAAGGGTCACCCTGCTTATGTATTTTTTTTCTTCTTCTTCTCCAGCCTCACAGCACTATGAAAGGGTCAGGCCATCAAAGCGCAGATTAACTACTCTATAATGTGCGTTTCTGTGTGTAGGTGTGCGTAGATTCTCCCACACTCTGACCTTGCCTCTTTTTGCTTGACAGTCATGAATACGCATTAGTGCCGGAGCGTGTTTGAGGGGTCGCCCGTCAGAACAGCAATCATGTTTCTGTATTTGAACTCTCTCCCCCTCTGGTTGACATTGGCTCTGATGTTGGAGCTCGTGCAGAGAGCTGGGTTTTGCGCCCCTCCCCCCTCCCTGATGCTCTTCTCAACCTTAGCCCCGGCTCTTCCTAGGCCTCAAGGTGTCTTTGTCAGGCCTTCAGGCCATGACATGCCGTGTTGATCTTAGAACTCTTTTCCTCTAGTTTCACGTCCGACAGTACTACACAGAGCCAGGTCAAATTCACTTCCCTCCGACGTGATTGGCAGAGGTCCAGCATGAAATATGATTGCTGCTTGCTTGTTATTTAACTTTTTGTCTTTTCTCAGTCGTTCTCTCTGAACCTTTACTTCACAAAGACTTAAATAGGAATTGAAGTAGGATTTGCTCTTGAAGCAGGGTGGCTGTGAGCAAGGACATGCATTTCCATTGACTTAAGTAAGAAAATAACTGAGAAAGATAACAGATAGCAGCCTTTCGGCACGCGTTTCTAAGCAGTATGTGTGTAACGGTTTCATCTCTTGGTTTCTAAAGGGGGCAGCACAGTAGTATGATGGTGATGTCTCACAGCAAGAAGGTTCTGGGTTTGAATCCAGGCCGACTGGATCCTTTCTGTGTGGAGTTTACATGTTCTCCCTGTGTCTGCGTGGGTTCTCTCCAGGTACGCCAGCTTCCTCCCACCGTCCAAAGACATGCTCGTTAGGTTCATTGGTGATTCTAGGGTCCAGGGTGTACCCAGGGTGTACCCCGCCTCTCGCCCAATGACAGCTGGGATAGGCTCCAGCCCCCTGTGACCTTTCACAGGACAAGATTTTGCAGAAGATGAAAAAGATGGTTTCTAAGGAGATATATGCATACTCCTTGAGAGCAGATGGTGTATACAGTGCCTTCAGAATTTTCTACATTTCTACATAACAATTATGATCAACGGCAGCTTTTTCTGAGGTCCTCCAGGCTCTTTTAAAGTGCTGTGGGACATAGATTCTGTAACCTATGTAGCCTACGCCTTTGCAAGCCAATTTATACGAGTCGCTGTTGTGTCTTTTTTGCCAGTCGGGTTAATTTTTGGGTCTACTTCCTGTTTCACTTCCGAACCTCCTCAGTTAACCTTTCCTCCATGTGTTGCATCTTTATCGATCCAAAACAATCAATTTGGATATGGAGAAGTAGCCGTAAATCTTAAAACTGAAACACGCTGCTACCGGCTTGTGCTTGTGAAGCTCAGACTGAGACTTTTTAATTAAAACAGGGCACTGAACGACACCTGAGTCTCATTACATTTATTGGAAACACTTCTGAACGGAGGAACTCTTAATTTTGCCAAACTGTCATGGTTTAGTGATTAGTTTTTCTGTTTCCTGTTTTATTTTGTTAAGTTCTTGATTTCCAGTTATGTGTTACTCCCTGTGTTTTCCCTACTGATTAGGACATTGCTTTCTCCTTGTGTTATGTCTTGATTTGTTTCACATGTGTCTCGTCACCCCCCTGTTCCCTGTGTGTATATACAGCCCTGCTGTCGCCTTTGTTCCTTGTCGTGTCGTACTGTTTGTTTGCCATGTTTGTGTCTTTCCAGGTCATAGTTTTTCATGTCTTATTCTAGTCTTCATGGTGTTTTGATTTTTTTTTTTTTTTNATCCTGCCTCGTCTGCAGTACTTTTGGTTTTGTCAGTTTTGTCTTTTTTTTTTTTTTTATTAAATACTTTTTTCCTACTCCTGCCTCAGTCGTCTAAGTCCTGCATCTGGGTCCGAACCACCATTACCTGCTACCCTTTTTGACACAAACTTTTAATCCGCTCTTACTTTTGCACCCCCACAGATATGTAATATTGGGGTATTTTGCTGAATAAACAAATACCAAAGCATAATACTTCAGTTAAAGAGGTTCTCTTTGTCTACTATCAGGACTTGTGAGTAAACCTGCTGAAGTTTTGAGTCATTTAAATGCAGAAATGTAGAGAATTATGAGGGGTTCAAATAAATCTAGTGGGGCAGTTTTGAACGCTGATAAATCCTCCGGCTGTCCTACGTCCTTGAAAACTCTGGATTGACTCGTCTCCTCTTGCCATTGTGGAGAGTGTAATTGGACTGCAGACACACCCATTGCTGCAGCCACGCTTTTCCTCATCCCAAGATAAAAAAAAAAAAATCAAAAATGCATGGCCGCAATGATAAAAAAACAACTGGAAACTAATGCAAGTTGGGGTTCAGAGGGTCAAAATAAGAATTTATAAGAATTATGTCGAAATAAGCCAACTTTGGTGTCTTATTTCCAGCAGATCTGTTTCATTTCCTTATTATAAGTTACCCTGAGTGAAAATGTAAAAATCTGTCGATGACTTCTCGAAGGTCTGTGGAGTTTTTGACAGTCAGGAGTTTTGAGCAAATCGCTTTCTAAGTGAAGTGATTATGCGGCAACTGGCCCCCTTTTTGTTATCTTGCCCGGGCAGTCTATTGTAAATAGCTCTGAAGTTATCTGGGCAGCACAGTCACTGGGAAAGGAGTAATTGGATAATTAATTTAGTCCCGGACAGGTCAAATGGATTTTTGTCTCGTCTGCCTTTCTGTGGCTCGCAAGGTCCCGTGGACTCATGATTGATGTGTGCCACCGCAATATAATTAAAGGGTCTCATCAAGCCCCCTTTTGCAAAGTACAGTGGGTAATAAGTGTGCATCGGAGGTGAGCGGGGTTAGACCAATATACATATCGAGCACGTATCACGACCATGGCGGCCTTTCACCAGATGCAGTTTCATTGATTACTTGTTTAATGCTGAATTGATCAGCGCTCCGGTTGTTGTCTTTGGGAAGCACTTAAGTTGATGAAGTGATTCCACACGAGCACATGTCAATATACAATATCATTTTTAATAATATTATTAGCGTTAGTTACCCTTCACAATAGCACTTTGAAAAGGTCCAATTTTCTGGATATAATTTGAAGGATTGTTTTGTATTTTTTATATTAATCTTGAGCCAGCGGTGTTGAATGGTAAATGTGTTTATACACAGTTACGACCGGCCTAGGAGAAACCAGTACGTAACATAAAGATAAAGGATGACTCCCCACTTTTCCTTTCTACCAAGAACGACCAGTGCTTTAATGAATATTTTTTATTTGCCATTAGATTAAGCTTCAGGGTGAGCATGGCCTGAAAAACAAACACAAATATCTTCCCTATTCAACAAAAACTAAACTTCCCTAGGCTACCTGACCAAAAACAAGAGAAAATACGAAGAAAACGAAACTGGTTCTTTACCTCTACTTGTCTGGACTGTAGTTGTAGCATTTTAAAAACACATGGCTGCACAAGATACTCGGATGTTAAGCCCAGAACATAGGATGGGTCAGGGGTCTTGTTGGGTCACAGGAAAAAATTTAATTATTACTGACTGGATTCTCTACAAAAGGCCATTTGTCATGATTTTTTGATTAGTTTTCCTGGGTTTCTGTTTCCTGTTTTATTTTGTTAAGTTCTTGATTTCCTATTATGTGTTACTCTATATGTTTCCCCTACTGATTAGGACATTGCTTTCTCCTTGTGTTATGTCTTGATTTGTTTCACCTGTGTCTCGTCACCCCTCTGTTCCCCGTGTGTATATATATATATATAGCCCTGCCGTCCCCTTTGTTCCTTGTTGTGTCATACTGTTTCTTTGCCATGTTCATGTCTTTCCTGGTCATAGATTTTCATGTCTTGTTCATGTCTTCATGGAGTTTTGAGTTTTGTTTTTCGGATATCCTGCCTTATGCAGCGCCTTTAGTTTCCTTTTGTTAAAATAAAGGAATTTTTGCCAACTCCTGCCTCAGCCTTCTTAGTCCTGCATCTGGGTCCTAACCCCCTTAACTCGCTACCTGTAATGACACCTTTTTAATCTGGACTGACTCAAAAAACAACTTAAAAAAAAGATGAAGAACAGCACAAGGTGTTGACCTGGCCTCTAAATTCACTAGATCCCAAACTGATCAAGTATCTGTGGGATGATCCACAGAGGCCCCTCCCCTCAATGACAGAAACCATCCTTAAAAAATATTTTTCGTGTATTTTAGTGTTTTAGTTTGGCCCAAGTCCCACCCCATACACTGATCAGCTACGTCATTAAAACCACTGGCAGCAGAAGTGAATAACATTGACCATCTTGTGACAACTCAGTGTTCTGCTGGGAAACTTCTG
>JASGAT010342479.1:0-11049 GCA_030220025.1 Chelon auratus | reverse complement strand
TGACCTACATGCTACACTTTCTCCATCTGCCTGCATACACTTAACACCCCGCTGGCTGCCACTCAAACCAGCAGGTGACGCCGCTCAGTAGATACAGACCGGGTGTAACCGAGGCTTACTGCATGTACAGATGTTAAGCGCAGCACCCAAGGTTACACGGGTAAACCTTGGGCGCCGCTGAAAGCCTTGTTTACGTGTCAGTGCCACTGAAGTAGAAAGGATGACCTTGTTTAGTTCATTCCGGTGCATTTGCAGTTCAGCTAGGATACGCGTGAAGGCAAACACTTTCTCCTTGTTCACAGCATAAACTCTATAAAACTGAAAACAAAAACAATTCATTAAGATTCAAAGTGCCACATGCAAGCCATAAAGTAGTGTATGCGGTTAATTCAAAGGCATAAAAAAGCTAATGGACTATTAGAGTCTACTGCCGGAGGCTGCCTTTTCTCCTTGCACAAGAGGTACATCAATCACTTCTATCAGTAATCCCCTACAAGCTGCCGGCAGTGTCTGCGCCTTCTGCCACAGAAACGGTCCCTCAGCAGAAGCAGCATCAGATATGGCTGAAGTTGACATGTTAACAGATAAACCGGCCCCTCTTTCCTACCACTATCGCTACATTCTGCCCTCGGTCTTTGGAGATATTGATGGGAGGCAGCAGTCGATGAGACAAAAGCAGTGACGGAGGGAGTGCCTGAGGAGCCGAGCTGAGCCGCCGCGTGTTTGTTCTCCCTTGCTTGTCCTCTTACCTGCAGGATAAATGATAAAATGGGACACAGATGAGAGCACCTTCACTTTGCTGGAGGCGGCTACAAGCTCATAGTTGTAAAAAGACTGACTTTTGGGGGAAGTCTTGAAGTAAGTCTGTTTGTTTGTTAGCAACAGCTCAGGGCAGTTTAAAGTGACGAGAGATGTGTACTGAAGCGGAGACACAACGCGTGCAGCTGCGACACAAGTTCCCAATTTTAAATGCCGATGTCAATCTGGGACTCAGACAAAATGAAAGAAAAGAAAGGGAGGAAAAAGTGTTTTCATCCTTTTGTTACACTCCACTAAGCTGGTTTACTGCATTTGTTGCTGGAAAGCTGGTGGTCGTCTCGGAGGGTTTGAATGAAAACACATTTCTCTTCTGGCTACGGCTGCTGCATATCCAAGCGCAAACTCGCCAGCAGATGTGTCTTGATCGAGGCACCTACTCCATCCCAGCACCCATTTCCTTCCGACTTCACATTTATCTGATCGTCTCCTGTCCCGAAATGCAGAGCAAATTATCTCTCACAAGTAATCACCACTGTTTTGTTCCAGACCAGTAAGATAATTCATGTTGACTCCGTGCATATGGAGCCAGTTTTTTTTTAGCCATGAAGCACGTAGCAGCGCTGCTTTGGAATCAACTCTACAGCTGCTAAATAATTTGTTGCAAGCGGATTTTGTTTACCAGCATGTGTTTATGACTGCATATGTATTTGCATACTTGAAGGGGATAGCTGATGCTTGTGTAACTACACTGAAATGTGTGATGAAGAGGCTACAGCTTGTTCTGAGCGTAGTGTAATGTGGCTAAGGGTTGAGAATTTTTAAAGATTAAGGAATTTAGCCGTTTGCAAAGATCCACTACATAAACTCGCCTGCAGCATCTTTAGCCATGCTGACTGATGATGCACTTTACAGAGAATAAAGCTGTGGTGAGACTGCGCTGAAGGCGGATCTTCAGTGTGAGAATATCTAGAAAGCTTCAGCCAGGCTTACGGAAAACCCTTCCCATCTGTCAGATAGGACCACGCAACTAACCGAGGCGGCGTGTTTTGCTGGACGCATATCAGTCAAGAGGACGCAGCTAGGATGGCACAATCCCCGATGCAGGAGATAAGACTACTTAATATTCGTGTGTTTATTGGGGATTAATTGTTCCATCTGGCTCCCATGAAAACCAGTGATCAAAATTAAAAAAAAAGCAACGCTCCCTCCTCCTTTTCCTGACGCTTTTTCTCATTCCGTTGTGGCCGCTGAGTACAGCTAGTGAGCGGTGAGGCTTGCAGGAGGAGGAGGAGGTGGAGCTTTGACCGGACAGTCAGTACCAGGGGTGGGGAGCTGGGAAATTTGATCATTTTTCTTCGGGTCTGTCATATGGCATAGGCTGCCTCATTTGTCTGCTCCTTTGTTCTCGCCGTTCTAGGCAGAGCGAGAGACAAGCGGCAAAGGAAAGAAAGAGAGAGAGTCAAAGTCAAAGAAACAACATAAGCTAATTACTATAGTGCTCCATGTTTCTTTAATACAGTACTTAAGCTTAATGTATGTGCCGCAGTATTTAATACCTGCTGAGTGGCCAAAAAATAAAAAATAAACAGAATGGAAAAAATGCCTGGAGAGTGAGGGAAGGAGGGCGGCTGCACCTTTATTTTTCCTCCAAATTGCCCCGCGGTTGCACAGGCAGGCGCAGTGTTGACCCAGTTTATCTCCCGCTCAGGTGATTAATGCAACATCGCTACAAACAAAGGTCACTTCAGGAAGCAGGGGAGCAAGCCAGAGCGCAACTAGAGCTCAGGGAGTTATATATGGCTACTGTTATGTCTGGGAATATCAGTATTTTTTTTTTTTTTTTGTGGGGCATCACTCGGTCTCTAGAGATACACATGGAGAAGTGAAGGCGAAAACAATAAAAGACACACAAAAAGAAACTGGCATGCACAACACAAGACACGGGGAGTTGGGATATCACTCTAGGACTTTCTGTTTTTAGATCATAAGTGAATGTGTTACGCCACGGATTTCACAAGTGAAAAGATTTGTGGAAAGTGTAAGATTTTTCTTCATGAAGTGCGAGACTGAATTATTGGCATTTAAAGGACCGTTTTGTACAATGTAATTGTCAAATGTGTGGGAAGTCCAATAATTAACAGATTATAACGATTTATAGAAAAGAACAGGCCTACCACAGCAG
Organism: Chelon auratus; assembly: GCA_030220025.1. Taxonomy (NCBI): domain Eukaryota; kingdom Metazoa; phylum Chordata; class Actinopteri; order Mugiliformes; family Mugilidae; genus Chelon; species Chelon auratus. Next base: position 8,108 of record JASGAT010342479.1, on the reverse strand, counting down.
CACAAATGCAATGCGAGAGCATCTCAACAACATTTGTCAACCTCCCAGCCCCAAAACCTCAAGACTGCACTGTCAGTATTTGGACTATTAATGATTGTGTTTACTTCAGTTTCAAATAAGCCCTTCTGATTTAGAGAGGGAGAAGGTCCTTTCTCTGGCAAAGAGTGGCATATTTGTACAGTAGCCCAGAATGGACCAACCCTAGGTTGTCTTACGCGCTTGAGAACATAGGGGTGAAGGAAGGGTATTCAGTTGGTTGCAATGTGCACGTGTTATTTTCTTCACACCGTACCTTTAATAAGAAGCAGGTTTAGCACAGCAGCTGTGTAAAAACTAAGATCCAGACGATGTTTGTATGTGTGTTTGACCCAACATGGGAGCAGAGACAAATGTGTGGGTATTTTTAAACTGTCTTTGCGTTTGTTCACACATCGCCTCGGGGTTGTGGGCTCCCTTTAATGGGTCACAGGATTAATCAGAGCAGTTAAGAATGCATTTACGTCTGCTACCTTTTTTCCCCCCTGGATTTCTTTGATTTTTTTGGTCTATGGTTGCCAAATAGTTTTACCTTTTCTGGTCTCTAAAGATGATTCCATTTGAACAAAATAACAGAGTCAAATTCTCAGGTTCGAGCTCTTTCTGAAATATCACTGTGAGAAGAATACCTTTGAGTTTTAAACATTTGGTCAGACAAAATCAAGACAGCACCTTGAGTTCTGGGAAGTTGATTTCTCAATGTCTTTCATGATAGTTCATGGTGAAGACAATTAAAACTAACCACTAATAATGATTATTGTGACTGCAACCTTGGCCGGAAGCCAAATTTGGGAACCTCAGAGGCTGAGCGTGTACTGTAAATCTCACATGTGACCTCATGAAACATTTATTCATAAAATGAAACAGAATTAGTGGTGGAATATATGTGGTTCAAATGTAAGCCTCTGTGCTGTGGGAGCTCCCTGGTGGTTTATGAGTCTTTAATGTTCGTTTACAAGCAGCACATACACACACCCAGAGTTACTTGAAATTGTTGTCTTGTCTGCTTGTGAATATGTGTGATTTCTTTATTTCTACCACTATGATTCATGTTAAAGAGAGTCAGTGATTCCATCTCTTTAACACTACAGCTTTGGCTTTCCTCCATGCTGTGTCTTTCCACAGCTGACACTTGTGAATATAAATGCTTTCATTTACTTTTATAGATAACACTTCAATGTATTTCATTTTGCGATGTGAGCAAAACACTTTACTCCAAAGCTATATTTAAATGCAACAGTAAGTGTAATTGTGCTGCGTCTACCTTATTTTCTTTCTTTCTCTTTGCCGTTATCTAAATTATGATCCCTAGTTTCTGCGCTTAAACCGAAGCACATTCTCTGAGGTATTCCACGGCCATGCTTTCCCTTCCAGAGAAATTACTGGTGCTAAATGACGCAATGATTTTCTTTATATGTGCCAGCTGTACCGCAAATGGTTTTCAATCTGCCAGAAAATCCAGTTCATTTTGTGGAGATGAGGTTTTAAGATGGAATGAGTGAACAGAGGCCGTTTGGGCTTTGAGCAACATTCTGATAATGTTCCATCTAACTGTGTTTTCTATGTATGTTTTCCCAGTGTCGTATTCATAAAAATGTTTTTTTTGATCATCTGTCAAAAGGACATTTGGGGGAAAATAAAAAGCAGAATTAAAATTTTTAACTGAATCCTCACTCCGTAACATAGCAGCAATATGGGAGGAATTAAGGGCACAGTGTTTCATTTAGACCAGCACCACGCCCACGTTAGAGCCTGAGAAACAAAACATTACATTTGGCATCATCAACACATTAGAAAACCCAGTCTTCCAGTGTTTGCTAAGTATATAAAGCACAATAAGACTAATAGCTGTAATAGGCTTTTTACATTTTCATAGGCTTTTAGTCAAATGTCACTAAAACCGGTTTGTTGACCACAACTCCCTCTCCCCTTTTTTTTGCTTAATGAGGCTGAAAGCATAATGAAAATTCAAAAAAATAAAAAAAAGTGATTAAAAAGAATATAAAGAAATAAATCATTTGGGTCAAATAAAGGGAAAATAACATATAATATATGTCTGTAGCAATAAATATGTACACACATTTATATCATTTATGAATAAAATGGACAATTAAATGGTCAAATAAATACATAGAATAGAATTAACACAAATGTAAATACATTATAATTGTTATAGAAATTAAGATGTATATCACATTTTATAAATGAATTCATGACTGTGGCTATATATTTTTTTATTTTTGGCGGTTTTGGTCCTCCATACAGGAGTTTGGTCTTCACGGACTGCCACAAAAAAAAAAATAGGAGCCAAGGCAAATTAAAGCATGTAGTTTAAAAACAAATTAATAAATTAATTACAAATTATCTTCCCTGCCATCCTCAGGTGAATGGGAAGGAGTTGTCCAAGTCCAGCCATGAGGAGACTGTAGAGGCTTTTCGCTCTGCCAAGGACCCCGTCGTGGTGCAGGTCATCCGGCGGACCCCGAGTGGCCGCCCCCATGGCCCCCCTCAGGAAATCCATGTGGTGGACGTGTGCACTCAGACCGACATCACCTTTGAACACATCATGGCGCTGGCAAAGCTCCGGCCCTCGACCCCCCCTGTGCCTGACGTCTGTCCCTTCCTACTCTCGGACAGGTATGAGCAACGGGAAACGGATGTACTTGTCCTACATCTCTGTGAATGCTTGAATCCTTTCATTTCTTTCAGTCCTTGTATTAAATCAACAAAACTCATTAAGTTTGAGTCCTACTTTCTTACAGCAAATAACTGTGACTAATAATTTCACATCATTATTTTGATTTTCATTTAATTTCTTATAATATAATTGGAATGATTTCGGTTCACTGCCACAGAAAGCAATATAAATTGTTGTTGTGTCCTTGTTTTGACTTTGGATCAGTCTGATGGTAATTAAGAAGGGAAAAAGACGAGCAGTGAGAAATGTTTTTGAGCCATGAAGCAGAAATATCAGCGTTTGCAGGATTATGCGGGACGCTTGTAAAATATAAATGGATCGTCTGAGCAGCTGCATAGTTGATTCTGACAAATATAGATTTGTTTGATGAATGAGTTTCCCAATGTCCTTCATGTCTTCTTTCACTTAAAGGACGCACCAAATTAAAAAAAGACAAATTAAGGACAGGGCTAAGTGGTTCTAATTAGCCATTACTACAAAATTAATGGTGAAATGTGCTAAATATATCACTAAGTCGGTTAAAAGGAGCTTGAAGAATATCGAGAATCAGTTGTCCATCAAACATTTTGTCACATATTTAACATCCTGACTGACTCAGTGAGGTCAATTACATTTGTTACTCGTGTACTTGAAGACATCAGCTCCACCAGGGGGGGCGGTTGTAGTTAAGTGACAGATGCAAAACAGCAGTAACAGATAAATCAATACAGCTTCACTGTTCGATCGGGTTCCTCTTGTCTCTGCACCGCACATTCAGGTTTCCAAACGTCCCGTATGATTTCCACTTTTTGAATGATGCAGGACAACCTTTCATAGATCCCCTGTCCTCTTAAATAAATATGCACAGAGCCATGACTCGGCTGTCGGATTAAATATGTTTGTTTGAGGGAAAAAAGAAGAGAGAAAAAAAAACACATCACTAAAAGTCAAATGGCATCTCAGCTGGATTCTGGGTTTTACATCACCTCAAAGTTTTTTATTATTTATGTGATATGAAAGCACAAAAAACAGAAGATCTTAGAGTTTAAATGATCAACCAGAGTCTTTTCCTGGAAAACAACAAAGGAAATACGGTTCATTATTTCATCTTCTGGCTTTTCACTTTAAATTCAGTTAATCTCTGAGGAGATGTAAACTGTGAACAAGAAAAGTTTAGCATAAAGGAATATCTTGGTTTTACCTCTGGGTAATGGACAAATGAAGCAACAGCACAGAACAGAGAAAACAGGATTGCCTTGGCGTTTGGTACAGTTTGCAAATCCAACAACAACAAAGACTGTGACTTCCATATCTGCTGTCATCCGTCATTGTAGATCTGTGTCGGCCATTATTGCAAACATCATTAAAAGTGTGCATTTTTATCCAGTTTGCACTCTACTTATAAAGTGCTACACATGAAATGGTCATTGTGACACTGCACGTGAATATACTGTATTTTACACCACAGAATTCCCCACTGATCAGTCTTTCCATGATGGGGCTGCTTGATGTATCCATTTTACTCATGCAGGTTTTACAAGGTGATTAAAGCAAATGGGCTAATAAAAAACTAGGCAACACAAAGCAACATGCTTGCAGCCCCAGGCCCTGTCCAAATGTAATCAATGGGTCCCATAAAACCCACATTTTCTTCTCTTCATCTAATATCAGGTACACAATACAATAAACAACAGATTTTATGGATGTTCCAATTGTTTGGCATCTTATATTTGAGGCTAGATTGTAAATTTGTAATTGTATTCTTTGCACCCACAGACAAACATTGGTATATGAATAATAATTTTGATGCACCAAGCAGCGCTGAAAGGTTGTTTTACAGACACGTTTCCGAAGCTTGGTAATCTGAGAGTCACACAGGCCCTGAACACTTTACATGTTCTTTTTGAAGTTTTGGTCCACCATGATTATCTTGTGTGGCACCAAGCTGCTCATCTTGTTAGGCTTTCACAATGCTGTTTTGTTCTCTGACTGAGGGAGGCATAATAGAATTACTCTGCACAATGTGTGGGGTTTGTCTGTCAAGAGCAGGAAGTAAATTACAGTATGTGCATATGCTGTTATTAACAAGGGGCTGTACTTTTATCACACACTCCAGCGGCAGTGAAAGTCCTTGACAAATCCTTTATTCTTCAGATTCCAGCTAAGACAAAAGCGCAGAAGTCCTGTCACTTTGAGATTTGGAACGTCTTGAGATAAAAAGGGGAAAAATATCATGCTTACGCCCAAATCTCCACCTCTGTCTGTTTGCCCGTCTCCCTCCCTGTCTGTCTTTCCTTCACATTCTGCCTCTGTCTGTCTCTCCTGACAGCTGTCATTCTCTTCACACAATGGACCAGGACTACTATGAAGGGACGGACTACCTCTCCCCTGTTCCTGCTGATGGAGAGAGGACAGAGGAGTTTGAGTACGAGGTAAGGACCGCACGTCACTGCTAACCAGCGCCTGACAGACTCATCAGCACAGCAAATATTATGTTGGCAGGCAACTGACAGGAAACTGCAGCAGAGAAATGCAGAGAAAAAAATTGCCATCACAAAGTTGCTATGGCCCAAAATTTGGGAAAATGGTATTTCATCCGTGAAACTCTGTGCATATATTGGTTTTGAATTGTATCCAGAGAACCACCAGTGTGTAGGATTTAGTAGCATTCAGTGATGAAAAATGAATCGAACGTGGTACCGTAGTTTCTTAAATAGCTACTTAATTCTTTGAGTCACAGCTTTACAGAAGAAGTGAGCTTCTTTACAATCTGGAACCCAAAAAAATTATGTTTTGGTCTCTATAGTAAATCCAGTCATGACTATAGGAGGTGAATTTTTATAAGTCCCCCATTCAAAACGCATCAAGGCTTAAAGTTATGCATTAAGGGCTGCGTCACTGCTTTGAGTGACAGGTGGGTACTAGTGCCAGGCCACTAGCTGTCTGCTGGAGCTGGATTCATCAGACTGAGTGTTAAATCTGCTCTCAAGGAAGGGTGATGTCATGTTTGGCTTCTTATCTTCATATCTTCATATTAAACCAGCGCTCTTACTTCTCCATTTGCGAGCGTGAAGTAGAACCTGCGATGTTTACTAAAAATGAAAAAAACACATGCCACTTTTGAGCCAGAGTTTGCTTTGTTCATTCTGGGCTACTGTCGAAACCTAGCAGTACAACTTTATGGACTCCATGCAAGAGGATCTGCTTACTCTGTTCATACAAAGGGTAATTTTTAAGCTCAATCAAACACTATGATTCTTATTTCTAGGTTATTATAAACTATAATTAAAAACGGAATTTTGAAAATGTGTGCCTTTTTGAAGTTTTGGTCCACCTTCATTATCTTGTTCTCCCTGAATTTTACACACAGGACCTTTAAGGCAGTCTCAAGAAAGCTATAGCTTTTAGCATCAATGTGCACCAACACGCATTTAAACTCTGGCTTCAATGATGCTCAGATAATCTACAGACAGCTTAAAAACATTTGGTTCCCTTTGAAACAACAACATGCATCCATTTTCTCCCCTCAAAGAAGAGAAACTTTCAAACAGACTCTGCGTTACCTGAGATTTGTTAACTGTTTTCACAACTCTTGAAGAAAACCCCAGCGAGCCTGGTTGACTTGGCGCTTGATCAAACCCAATTAAATTGTGGCAGGTGCTGGTAATAATAATAATAAAAAAAGAGTAGGAAGACATTCATTTGCTCTCACGTTTTTACTGAAGTGTAAGTAACGGGATCAGTGGGATATGTGATGTTTCTAAAGCTGTTGATCTCTGACACATACGTAGAGATGCACTGATTCAGCTGTGACGGGAAGAGATAAATAGACTGTCTCTGCTCTTCGCTTTGGTCCGATATTCTTTTTTTCCGAGTCATTGAGGTGCGAGCATATAGCCGGCGAGGGCTCTGAAACGGTCTGATGTATGATGATTGCACAGCCCTCCCTCCTCTTATTTGTTTCATTTGAATTCATTCTGAATGCTTCCACCCACTGAGCTTGAGCTGTTCCTTCACATACTAAAATGATTTGCGCACCCAATTGGATCGCACAGACCCCAGTGTCAAATCAGAACAAATATAATGTATTAAAGCATCTCTTTATGCCTCATTGCTATTAACAAATCCTATTATGCTGTGTGTGCTTTGTGGCCTTCAGCATTTTCTTTTTTGCTTCTCACGCTCGGGGAGTTTTATACCACCCTAATGCTGCCACGCTTAACTGTATGTCAACTGAAAAGGCTGCAAGGGGATGTGGGCAGAAGCTGAAAAGCCACTTTCAGAGTCGACCTGATCCCTCACTCCCATCTCAAGGAGAGAAACGGGAATGAAGGAAAAGCGGATAAATTACCTTTATCTGGTGAAAAAGCACAGCGGTGGAGAGTTTGCAATCACATAACAATATGAAACTAATTCACCTTTCTAACGCACCAGGACAATGATGTTGATGGGGAGGAGTGACGCCAGAGGCCACTGAAGTAGACATTCACAGTATATACTGTGTACATTTGAAACCATGATTTTCATGTTTGTGTACTTTCTGCAGCTATATCTGATTTAACCCAGCTGTATTCAGTGAAACCTTTTTACCGCTAACACTGTATTTCATTATTTCTTACTTCAAGAAACTGTTAATTCATAGAACCTTGGTTACATTCATAACTAGATCGTTTTTCTTTATAGCCATACGTGTAATTGCTACAGCTCTAGCAATCGCTGGCTGATATAAACCCCACTGCTACCTGTAAGTCACTGTGAAAATGTCACCATGGACATTTCATATACTGTACAGTATATATACCAATCACTCATAACTTTATGACTACCTTCTTAATATTGTGTAGGTCTCCCTTGTGCCTCCAAAACAGTTTATCAGAGAATGGACATGGGTCTTCTGAGGGTGTCCTGTGGTGTCTGGGAACAGATTTTTGTTATGGGGGGCCTTTGGGTCCTATGAGTTGAGGGAAGGGACCTCTGTGGATCATCCCACAGATACTTGATCAGTTTGGGATCTAGTGAATTTGGAGGCCAGGTCAACACCTTGTGCTGTTCTTCATGTTTTTTTTAGTTGTTCCTAAACCCTTTTTGTGTGTGTGTCTGAGTCAGGCTGCATCCTGCTGGGGATGGCTGCTGCCATCAAGGAGTGATTTTGCTATTGAGCACTATATGAACACCTTTTTGCAATGTTTTGAATGTTCTTTTATATGTTACAGTTCCACACTACAGCCCGAACTCCTTGTTATGTCAGAAATTAGCTAAACAGTAGAAATTTCATTTTTTTCATGCTAGGCTTAAAGGAACAGTATGTAAGATTGTGGCCAAAACTGGTACTGCAATCACTTTCAAAATACTGTAGAACGGTGTATCCCCTCCAACCTCCCCCTGACTCGAGGTT
>JASGAT010342476.1:0-10728 GCA_030220025.1 Chelon auratus | reverse complement strand
TTTGAAATGGTAGCCTTGTAAATGCTACTCGTCTTTTCCCTTGTTGAGATTATTTTGAGAGGAAAATTGGTTGCACAAAACAGTTTAAATATGTCTCTTGGGGACTGAAGGACGTAGAAGAGCAGCAGTAGCTATTCTAATTGGGAGCAACTGAACTAAGTCAAGATGCTGCACACATACGATGGTAGAAGCAGTGTTGAGTATCTCAAAAAAGAGATTGTAAGAATTGAAATCTGAATTTCCTGCAAATGCTGATCAACAATCCACCAAGCACTTTTTTCTGTTGGGTCCTGATGGTCTTATGTGCAGGACACTAGGGGTTGGACATCTTCGGATTTTTTAAAAGTCAACTAATATGTGGTGAAAGTCAAGTCAATGGTCCTCTGCTAGCGTTAGCGGACGCCTTTTCAGATGAGTGTGCTTGAATCGCTGCTCGTTTGCTGCAAAGACCCACTGGGCTCCACACCTGTCTCCTCGGAGGCGTCCGTGTTGTTATTGTCATGTGATCAGCGACTAGACGACTTCCTGCTTAAAGCGTCATGGCACAGCAGTGAAGTCGACTATTTGGTCAACACCTACAGGACACCAAGCAAGCGTGAATCAGTCCTAGCAGGTGTTTTTAAAAAACTTATTTACTCTTTTGAAAGTGCTATTTTCTACCAAGGTTGGAGCTCTAGCCTCCATCTGGAACTTGATTTGTTTCCTTCAATGCAGCTTAATGGAAACACATAATTTACATGTTTTTATTTTTTGGTTCAAACTGGCTAGACAGCTGGCTAGGAGCCGTTCATGCGGCTGAGGGAATAAGCTTTGCAGACGGCAGGAACGTATTTCATGCCCGAGATAAAAGAGCAATATTAGCACAGCGTAAATCTGGGACGGAAAGAAAAGAGACGGAGCTTCGCCTGGGTTTGTGTCACACTTAGTGGTCAATCTGATCTAATTAGAGCCAGAACTTGCTTTGCATGTGCGTGCGTGTGCTTCCATGCATATGTTTGTGCGGTCTAGTGTGTTCTGTAGCACGCTGTAAAACATTGCAGTGACCGTCTTCCTTAGATGACTGAGGAGATTTATGAGGCGAGTGGAGTGGAGAGAGGATCAAGCTGACAGGAAAAGATTGTGTTTCTTTGTGAGAGTATAGTATAGCACGTGTGTCTGAGCACAACCCAGCGGTCTGACTGATTTATTCTCTTGTGTATGCTGCAACCGGGACCTCGTCAGGAGGACTTTTGCGTATGGCATAACTGACATTTGTAAGTGAAAATGTGAGGAAACTTTTGAGAAAACTCTGTAAAGAGTTGCATTATGGGTGGGATACTGTGGGATGTAAAACAGAATCTGATGTGACCAAAACTGAAAGCATCAGAAGATGTTTTGGATATAATCAGTTGCTAATATATCACTTTTAACCCCTAGGTTTGTTTCGAGTCAAAGCTTCGTTTGTGGTGTTTGTCTTTATGCACAGAGACGAACAATAAGAGGAAGGCAGCAGGGTGGTTCAAAGGACCCAGTGGATGTCTATTTGGTTAGTGCACATCCTGCTGGGTCTGATGATTCCTAATGACATTAGTCCATGTGCAGGACTGTTGTGTACATGAGAGTCAACAACAAATCCAGCGGCTCACACACGTCGGCTTTGTTTTGCTAACGCGGAGGCTAGCGAGTGTCGCACGCGTGACTGTCATGCCAGCCCAGCCGTGTCTTGACCTCAGCTGACTGTCATGAGGCAACACTCTGCAGTTGAAGGAGCACTAAGGATGTTTTTAAATGAATTCTACTAATAAACAGCCGGCTGAGCGGTGTTAGCATGAAAGCGCCAGAAAAAACACAGCTAGCTAGTTCACCGGGCCAAAAATCCATTCTCACTTGCACACATGTAGAGAATATATAAATAAATATAAGGCAACTTAGGCAACCTTTTTGGGATCAATTGTTGTGAGTGCCCTGTACTTTGCCGTGGTTTGGTGGGGGAGCAGCATCAGCTAAAAGGACATCAGTTCAAATTGATCCAAAAGGCCCCAACATGTGATCGGCAGTGAGTTGGAGACTGGTTCAGCTCCACTTCCCCAGTGAACGCTACAGGACGTCATTCATACCAAACTCAGTCCAGCTGGACAACAACTCACCTTTCTGTAACAGATAACTCTGTGTTATTCATGTTAATGCTCATTATTATTAATCAGTTCTATGTATATAATATATATTTACTGCTGTCTCTATTTGTTGTACATTTGTCCATATGATAATGTCGTATATTTTTGGTTATGCTATTTTATTTTACTGAAGTTTTACACATATTTTGTTGGATTTTTTTGATTTTATTTTTTTTAATTTTTCTAGATTTTTACTTGTATTTTATTTTATTAGATTTTTTATTTTATTTTTACTTATTTTACTTGTATTTTATATTATTAGATTTTTACTTGCATTTTATTTTATTTTATTTTTTTTATTTCATTTTACAAGATTTTTACTTACATTTCATTTTATTAGATTTTTACCAATATTTTATTTTATTTTGTTTTTATTTTTACTTGCGGTTCTCAAGAGTGTTTTTTTATGTGCAACTGAGCAACCGTGACCAAGCAATTTCCCTTGTGGATGAATAAAGTCTCTAAGTCTAATAGCTGGAGGGATATCAGGGATTAAATAAATGCAATAAACCTGATAAAGAGGCTAATTCCTCTAATTCCTCCATGCGGACCCTAATGCCGTAGCCTAACATGAACCTACCTGGAAATGTAACTACGCGTCACAAACCGCAAGAGCTGTGATTGGTCCGCTTGGTAGTAGCATGTGTCTGCTTTAGTATTTCCGACTGCTTCTCCATCTCCGCAATTTTCTAATTGATTGTTTTGGATTAATAAAGATGGAACACATTGAGGAAAGGTTAACTGAGGAGGTTCGGAGATAGGAAGATTTGTACGACTCGTCTTCGGAGAAATTTTGGCGAAAGTTTCAGTCGCCATTGTTGAAAGTGAAGCAGGAAGTAGAAACAAAAATTGACCTGATGTGCAAAACACACATCAGGTCCAAACACAGCGCCGACTAGTGTTTGGATGGCATTTTTACAGAACCAGCCAGACTTACGATCACACAAGTATAAATGACTCGCACCGGCGTAGGCTACGTACGTAGGTTACGCCGTCTATGTCCCGCAGAGGTATAAACCGTACATAAGAAAAAAAAGGCACTCCCTGTTGGATAATGCCATAAATTGAAAATGGTTGATGAATGGTTTGAGGAACACAACAACAAAGTGTTGAGTCGGTCTCTAAATCTCCATGATCTCGGCCCAATCGAGCATCTGTGGCATTGGCTGGACAAATGGCACGTGTACGCATCTCTCAACTTGCAGAACTTTAAGGATCTTTGTTGTCCTCGTACGTAGGTTACGGCGTCTATGTTCCGCAGTACTGTGAATGAGCCTTAAGCTACAAAGCTATTTTGGGGATTTGAATATTTTCTTCTTGCACTGCACATGGGACAGGGACCTGCATGACAAACTGCAGAGCATCAAGGGGGTCTGCGTAACGCGATTTCCTCTTCCACGTAATACCCGAACAGAACATTTGTTTGAAATGACACTATCCCTTTCCATCCCCTTCACTTTCATGCCTGAGTAAATTTATTACTAGCGCAGGAACGCCGATCCTCCGATCCTCCGATCCTCCGACTGAACATTTACGATCCGCGCCGTAACCGTGCCTCGTGTAGCGGCGAGCGGTCAAAATGGCCGCCGCGGGCTTTCGGGGTTAACGGAGCACCGGCGCGGCCTCCTAAAGCCGCAGGCCTCTCGGGCTCGCGGAGAGTGCTGGTTTGGCTCGGCGCTGAGGCTTGACGGGTCACAGACAGACCGTGGCCAAGGCCGTCTCTTCCTCCTCCAGCCCTCCGCCACATCGCTCTTGTCTATTTATTGCACTTATTCGCCGACAATAAGTCAAAGCCGATGTGTTGCGGAACATTTTACCGCGCGGAATAATTCAATTTGACACTTAACTAGACACGGTGTGAGAGTTTCATTTAACTCCTGTTTACAACGTTTTTCTTTTTCTCATCTATCTTTACATTGTTTTTGCCAGAGGCTGAAACTCATACGAAGGGATAGAGAGCGCAGAGAAGGAGCAGAACAGTTTTCTTTTTGTTCCTCAGTCTGGACAGCTTATCCAGAGGTCAGTGTGGGAATGTGATGGATTATCATTTCAGAGCGGAGAGACGGCAGCGGAGAGACGGCAGCGGAGAGACGGAGAGCTGGAAGAAAATAAAAGACAGTAGCTGGGTTTCCATCCAAGTATATTTATGAGAATTATACTTTACTGCCCTTACTCTGCTGCACACCCTACACATATGTTACTTGTAGAGTTGTTGTTTTTTTTGTTTTTTATATATGTATGGGCTCAGTATCCACCTTTATACGTCTCACAGTTGTAGTGGTTGGCTGCAGCGGCTTTTCTTTTCTGCTGATGCATCGCGTTCGATCCAGCTTGTGGCATTATTATTGTTATCNTTTTTTTTTTGCAGTATGAAATATGAACATCTGCTTCCCATTTCTTAACGATTAACATTTAATCATTGTTACTGATGAGAACTGGGGGCAGCGATTGTAATAGAAGGTCCGTCTGTGGAGTCTACAAGGCCGAGACACCAAACGCACTCACTGGTGACCGCATTTCTTTTTCTTGTGGTCGCGCAAACGTGCAAAGAGCAAACTGACTGCGTTGACTGTGCGCTCCGTTTGTGAAAGGGTCAAGAGACGGGGCTCGAGGCTTTGTTGTTTTCTTGTGGTCCGACTGGACTGCAGGACCTCGAAGACAGGAACGGACGAGGGGGAGAAAACAGCGAGGACGCAGGATACGTCACTCCGCCTCTCTAGGTCTAGTGTTTCCGAGAAGTCCTCGGCTGAGATTTCCAGACACACACACACACACACACCCACACACACACACTGGGGTCACCGGAGGAGGCTGAAGCTGTGGACTGGTTCTAATTACAAACTGCGCTGTAAGGCGTCGTGCCTAAGTGCGTATGTGTGTGTGTCTAAGATGTAGAACAAGGTGTTGTGGCTTATTGTTATGGTTAAAAGGCTTTGCGAGTCCTCGAAAGCCACCTGCTTTCCATCAGAGGCATCTGCTCCGACAGTAATGACACACACACTTGCTGTTATTCCTCACACATATCGCTCCCAATATATCACTTAAGCACACATACACAAAGTTGCTCTAGCGGAGACGTTACGGTCCTCCCTGACTGTCATGGTGATGCAAAGCGCTGCGTGAGACAGGAAAACATATTGAAGCCATGACTGGCCTTCCTACTGCTTTACAAGTGACTGTAAAAACACCACTCATATGGCCTCCATGTCCTGCTGTATAGTAAAGTCTGGCATTGATGCATTTAGATAGCGTTTAGGTCCAGACCGCCTTGTGTACGCTTAATTGGAAGGCCCGGGGGTCTATCAACGACGGTGGTTTTCCTGAGAGATTTGCGGTATAGCTCTGTACCCTAAACAATACCCTGAACCGCAGCCTGACATACGCCTCCCCGGTAATTGTACACCGTGGCAACGCAGACCACCACAGCTGCACCGGAAAAGCCCGGAAAAATCACCCTACTCCTTCAAAATCCTAGACACCCGTTTGCTTTCACATCTTCCACGACATCCAATCCTAACCTGAGAGATTTCTACTACTCACAACTAAGAGACTTGATTCACTAGTGTGACTAAAGGCTCATTTAAAGTACTGTGGCACGTAGACACCGTAGGTTACGTACATAGGCTACATACGTAACCTTCGTACGTAGCCTATGTATGTTTCCTTCGTAACCTTCGTACGTACCCTACGTACGTAGCCTACGTACATAAGCTACGTATGTAGTTTACATACGTAAGCTACATAGCCGGTGCGAGGCATTTACACTTGTGCCTCATCAGTCTGGCTCGTTCTGTAACAACACCACCCAAACACTAGTAGGCGCTGTGTCTTCTTTGCCAGCCAGGTTATTTTTTGTTTTTCTACTTCCTGCTTCACTTTCAATAATGACGACTGGACCTTTCGCCGAAATTTCGCCGAAGACGAGTCGTACAAATGTCCTCCTAAGTTAACCTTTACTCCATGCGTCCCATCTTTATTGATCCAAAACAATCAATGAGAAAATTGCGGAGATGGAGAAGCAGTCGGAAATACTAAAGCAGAAACATGGTACTACAAAGTGGACCAATCACAGCTCTTGCGGTCTAGTTACATTTCTGTCTATGTAGAGATGATTGGCGCAAGAAGCCTAAACCACCTGTGAGTATAGCTCTTCTGGATATTCGTTGTCTTAATAATATAATTTCTAAATACTGGAAAAATAAGGCTCTAAACTGATAAGAATAGTTTAGTTTGTAAGCCAGCCATATCTTCACGGTCTTCACCTTCACAATTAAGACAGTGAGATATGGTTGGGTTATTTTTGTGGTAGGAATGACCTCTTAAACTCATGATACAGTCCGTCTAAGAAGCGTCTCACACTTCTGATTCACCCCTTTTCTATGTGACCTGCAAACGACTTGCTAGGATAGGAATTAGTCAGTGTTACCACAGCAACAAGGAAAAGTCCCCATCTTTCACCCAAGACTTGTGAGAAATAAGGCACCAATCAACCCGACTGGGCCTCGTCTAATGAAAGAAGACGACGACTGGTGTTTGGATATTTGAATACGCCCTTCTGTTCAGTCAGACAACCAAAGCTCTTAGTGAAAATTGCATGCAGTAAAGTAAGTAACAGGATGTGGTACTTGTCTCTGGGTCAGTATTAAAGGTCTTACCAGCCACGGGTGAGGGATCTCTGGTAGGGGCATCTGAGGCGGGGCGGGCAGACCACTGTGGATCTCTGACTTGAATGATGGCTCTGGGAGACGGAGGATAAAGTGACTGGCTTTTATGATAGACAATAGAGAGCGGACATAAACAAGAGGAGCCTCGCAACGGGACGCATGTCAAGTTGTAGCAGTTGCAACAGAGCAAAGGTCTTTCCCTCAAGGGAAATAATAAGTCTAGGAAATGCAAAAATGTACTCTGGGTTAAGCTAATTCATACAGGCCAGTACAATACACAGCTACACTTCCGTGTTCCCAGTAGTTAGTGGTTTGACAGTGTGAGGACGCAGTTTTGATGCCCTCTATCCCCCCCAAATGTCACCCTGCATTGCATGGCCCCCAACTGAAACAAAAGTGGGTAAATACAGTTTTAAACTGGGAACAGGAAGCCAGCTGGTATCGGTACTCAGTATTAGTATTATCCAGAATCTTTCTGTGCTCATTTCCGTTTGATCTACACCAACAGTGAGGCGCCATCGATCCCCCTGCAATCTCTGTGAAAGTTTGAATTCAGATGTGGAATAAAAACCCACAGAAAGCTCCAGCTTCCTTTGGCGCCCGTTTTGTGACTATTTTAGGAAAAGGGAAAGCGTTTTGAATGAGTTCCAACCTCACCTTTGTCTGAGAGGACTCTGTGCAGGATGTTGGAGAGGTGCGTCTTCTTCTCTCGGACCCCAGCGCTCAGATACTCCCTGTCCAGCAGGTCCAGGAACAGACGAAGCTCACACACCAGCTCCTCCATCGCTGCAGAATGAACGCACAAAGACAACACAGTCAGGTTATTGTTTTCCCTTTAAACGCTACCAACATTCATTGCAAGACCCATGCCTTATGAAGAGTATACTGGTAACGAGCACTACGGCACTAGAACTGAAGGCAAAGCTTCAAGTGAGCGCACTGTAGATGTCAAAAAAAAAAATCATTCCTCAGTGAACAGGATGTCCACCCGCGTCCTACGGATTCACACTCCGCCGCAATCGAGGCCTGCATAAATGATGAATTAAAGAAACACATGTTCTGTTTCAGCGCGATCCCCGGGCCAGGGTTCGCCTTTGTTTAACTCTAACTGTGTGGATGTGCGCCGCGGGCCAACAGAAACACTAATGCAACTGTGTTTGGGGAAGGAAGAGCATTATTCTAGCGCGAGCTTTCACCATGTTTAGTATAACACGACCGGGCTGCAAACCGCACAATCCGTTTCGCCCGCTGCTCAGTTTGTGATCACTCTGCTCAATATGCAGAGCATTTATCACAGCGAATCCAGCTTTTTGGTGCCCAAATGAAGGGTAATGGGTTCAGGTCGGAGACGAAGTCTGTAAAGTTGTAATTTTGATGGATATTTAAGGTTTTTCTCATTGTCAACAAATCCCACAAGTGACACTTTCTGCAAAAGCTCCCAGGGTTCGAAATCTTTAGCGATTGTTTGAGTGGAAAAGAGCTAGGTACCTCCCTGATACAGCTGGATGCACTGCTGATTAATTAATAGAATATGGTGAAATATCCATTTTTATATATAATAAAGGTTTCTGACATGTAGGGATGAGAGATATCAGGTATTTGGATGCATGCACACAATGAAGAAAAGGAGTTTTAGCCTTTCACAAAACAAGAACGCGAGCAGCTCCGAGCCACCACATGCGCCAAGCAGAATCTACTCACAGAAATAGGCCGCAGCATTAGTCGCCGAATAATCAATCCTAATGTGTTGTATGCTTTAGTTGGAACCCCCTGCTTTGACAAGTGTTATTTGGCGCCGTGGTCCTACATTAAACAGACACCGAACGAGAGCAAAACACTCTTATATAACAGATAAGTGGGCAGCCAGGTAGGGAGATGGAAAACAGAGCTTTCCAGTCGGTCAATCAATCACCGAAGCAAACGGCGCTTCAGACGGGGACAGACCTGGCAACGCAACTGATGGGCATATCACGGCGGGATTACAGCTACAGCTGGAAAATACGCCTCCAGGTTCCCACATAGAGCAAAACAAAAGCAGGAAGGCCTAATGCAGACCAGAGCTAGCGGGCTGAGGTATGAGCGGGAACTATCTGAGTGTCTTTATGTGTTCATATCAGAGAGCAGGCTGTGATAAGGAAGGACGTCAGATTGAGTTCACAAGTGTGACTCGGAGCCGCCGCCGGCTCTGCAGATAAACCCGGCGCTCGCTCAGAATGAGGGTTCAAGCCCGTTTTGGCACCACTCAAGCTTTTCGTAAACACTAGATGTTTATCGAAGGCG
This sequence comes from Chelon auratus, assembly GCA_030220025.1. Classification (NCBI taxonomy): domain Eukaryota; kingdom Metazoa; phylum Chordata; class Actinopteri; order Mugiliformes; family Mugilidae; genus Chelon; species Chelon auratus. Next base: position 1,631 of record JASGAT010342476.1, on the reverse strand, counting down.
ACGACACCGTACGGGAAAGCAGCTGCAGGTTAAAGGGGTTAAACTGAGTTAAGCTGCAGACACCATCTACCTTCACACTTCAGACTTCTCAATATGACGACGAAATGGAGCAAGAGATATGGAGATGTACCTTGAGATACAATCAATTTAAAAACTGTTGGTCGCTCATTACGCATTTGAAGGTGTTACAACGGACTCAGGCTAACACTGACTGAAAGCTTTACCTGCAAAGCAAACCTTTACATAGCAAATAGATTTACAAAGTAATCAGCACGTTAATCCATGATGACAATGAACCTTAATGCATTGCGGTCTTGAAGTCCAACATGATGAAGAGGCCAGAAAATTGCGGGGAAACCCAACCCCTGATCACGCAACCACTCCAACTGGAAGTGCATCCCCATAACAAGCTGTCACACTGGCATGCGAGGCGTGCCGCCTTCGTGGAACCCACAGTGTCCCACAGGATGCGAAGGTCTCGCCTCCCGTCGAGTCGGCTGCGGTGAGCTCGCTGAGGTGTTCCGATTTGACCCATGCACCGAATGTCTCAGCAGTCTAAGACTAGCCAGCTCTCCCCATGCTGGGTACAAGGTGTTCTTCCTGCTTCATGTAATATATCTGCGATGCTCCAACAGATCTGATCATAACTCCCCGCGCCCCTCACACAGGTATGCGGCTAACCGACAACAGGTGAGAGAGCTGGCATGCTGCGGAGGAGGCTGGCGCCAAAGGTTTTCATCTGCGTATCTCAGTGTTACAACAATAAATATAAGAGACATTTGTATGGGATTCCAATACAACTGTAATTCATTTTCATAGCTGCCGGAGAGGTCTGACAAGCAGACAGCAGCTATGAGGCTGGACACACGGCCGCTTTCACACATTCCTCCCGTCATCGGACGGGAGGGAGGGGAGAGGGAGTGGTTGTAGAGTCCGGTGGGGAGGAAGAAAAAGAGTTCAACGGAGCAGAGAGTGAGATAAAAGATGTCGGATGCGATGCGAGAGACTTGAGATACTTGGACAAATATTTAAGAGGAGTGAGCATTCAGAAAAATGGAGGAAATGTGTTTTCTGACAGAGACAAAAAATGTTATAGTAAGCAACAGTGGCTGTCATGTTTTTGTTCATTTTGCTTTCAAGCAATTCGTACAGTATACGAAATATCTGCATCAGTATCAGTAAAATTAAATAAAGTCAGCAAATAAATCTAATTTATAGTTAACTTTGCTAGCTAGCGCTTATAAAGTTAAGCTAGCTCACGTTACGTCTGGAGTCGTTTCCTCCTGTTTTGACAAACTCTCTTAAAATAATCACAAGTCTCAATGGTCTAAAAAAAATCAAGAGCACAAACATTGGGTTTTAAAAAGTGGCGGTAACGTAAATTTTTATTAGCGAACAACACAAATAGCTTCACATGCTACGTGAGTTCTCCGAGCCGCTAAACATTGTGTTTTTTCTTGTTTTCCGAAATGTTAAAATGTGACTTAGGTGATTATGCTATGAGGCTAACAATCTGTGAATATGTTGTTTAGTGGAGGTATGAGAATCAGCTGTAGTCTGGCACAAAAGCTCCTGGGAAGCCTGACACCCGAAGAGAGGCTGTTTACAGCAGCACATTAATGCCCAGAGCC
>JASGAT010342472.1:0-19349 GCA_030220025.1 Chelon auratus | reverse complement strand
ATATTTGATTTCTATTGTAGAAAGAATGCCACGAGTGTGTTCAGCTGTTATATCTGCCAAAGGTGGCTACTTTGATAAGTCAAAAGTTTAGAATACATTTTGGTTTATAAATTGATTCCATGATTTCTTTTTCAACTCAAATTGCTTATTTGTTCTATGCTTTCATTTCAGAGTGCAATGAGACACTAAACTGAATAATTTTCAGTAAAAAACTGGAAAAAGTGTGGTGTTCTTAAACTTTTGACCGGTAGCGTATATGCATCCTCTGTTTACAATTTACGAAGTCATAAACATTTATGGTTGATTCATGTGAGTTTCCTGTGAAATATTGCTTTAAATGTAAGTTTTGTTGACTACAGCTGGGTGGAAATTGAGTCCCATGGTTGGAGCCATGTACAGTCCTGAGCTCTATACAGGTAAGATGACAAGTACCAGCTTTCTTCTTACAGATGGAAATCATATGTACACCATAGACGTGAAGCAATGAGGCAGTTAATGATCAGCTACTTTTGTTACATAATTTTATTTTACAAGCAACAATACCTTCTTTTTCACTATTTACAGTTTCTTAAATGTGAGGATGGAATGCCTTTCTTTCTCACATTTTATTATATTCTGAATAGCATATTTGTCTATGCTTTTGTTGGAAAAAGTGATGGATGTAAATCAACATTTCCTTTATTACTGACATAAATAACCATAGACACCACTTTTTTCTTAATTAATTTTGTATTTCTGTCTTTCTTTCAGTACCTGGGTTTCCGTACCCAGCAGCAGCAGCAGCTGCCTCCACTGCTGCGACTTTTCGAGGCGCTCACCTCCGGGGTCGAGCTCGGCCCGTCTACAGTGCAGTTAGAGCAGCTGTCCCACAACCTGCCATCCCTACCTACCCAGGGTAAACACACTTAAAAAATACTATACTAGTAATTTGCTATTAATAATAAGAAGTAAACATGATATTATGTTTAAGACTGTCTTAAAAGCACCTGTTATTGTGAGAATAGTACTTCATAATTGTGCATGTTGTGTGTGAATATATTTTAATTGAGATTTTGACATGATAGTTTGTTGAGCTGAAATGCCATTTCCTTGTACCTCAAAAATGGTAATGATGCGTGGCTTTAGTGCATTACGATCAAATTAGGTTGTATCTTTTGAAATACTGTAATAAGTGATGCAGTAGAATCAGTGCAAAGATGGTGCACGTGTATACAATGAGGTGGTATTTTGTGTTGCATGTTGCACGGCGTGTAATAACCCTCACCCATCTTTCTCTGTTCTCTCTCTCACAATCTGTTTGACACCATTTTCTCACCTCTCTTCCCCTCAATTGTCACTCTTTGTTGTTTTCTGTAATGCCCACATGGTGGCGCATTACACCGTTTTTTTTTTGTTTGTTTGTTTTGACTTTCCACCACTGCTCCTGTGTACTCTCTATGTTTCCTTTCCTTTCTTGTCTGTCTCTCTCAGCGTGATGGCCTATCAGGATGGTTTTTACGGTGCAGCTGATCTCTATGTAAGTATGTGTGTCTCTCCTCCACTGCCTCACTCGTCACCTATATTTTCCCCCTCTTGCCTGTGTGTTTTCGAGCGTGAAACGGCACAGATCAAACCCACAGAGTTGTGTGCTTTTGAGTGTTTGGATTGATCACTGCTAGACATTTTTCCATTCCTTCTATTCAAATATATATACAATCTCATGTGAAATGTGTCCAATACTACAGTGTGCTGTTACAGATATATGATCACTCAGTATACATTTTAATCATGTGCTCATTCATGAGTAGACTCCTCTAGGGTTTGTTCCTGTGCATAGTTAGTTTGTACCAATGTGATTATGTGTGTGTGAATGTGTGTTATGGTGTGTGTGTGACCAGGTTGACAATAGCTGTTTCTGTTCTCTCTGTAGACTAGTGTTTCAGGACATTAGTGGCAGATTGCCCCAGGTAGGGTTTACACACTCTGTGTGAGAGCCAGTGTGCATCCTCCTCGTCTCCAATGACTGCGTGCTGCTAGACATTATTGACCATCTGAGATTGAAATGCCTTCTCTGTCTTCTTCTACTAACTAACTGGATTCTGACATGGGTGGAGTTGCGGAAGGGGGGAAAAAAATAATTAAGTTTAAGTCTGATTAAACACGCACACACACTCACACACACAGAGAGAGAGAGAGAGAGACAGACAGACAGAGACACAGAGACACAGAGACACATATTTTTTTTTAGAAGAGTAAGGACATGGAAAAGAGATGCAAAAAGGATAATTACATTTAGATAAAACCTATCCAATGGAACTCATGTTTATACATGCAGGCAAATACTTTCAGTCATGTTAATATTGAGTTTGCAAAAGCATGACATTTTTGCAAAATCTGTTCTATTCTATTCAGTTTGAAGTTGCTGAGACATAAAACCTTTTGATATTTTTATTTTAAAAAGTAATATCAGAAAGAACAGTGCAATAAAATTGGGCATTTTAATAAAGATGCTTTAATTAAAAAATATATATATATATGCACTAATTTGCTGCAGCCAGCAAGATGGTTCAGTAAGATGGCACATTTTCAGTATGAAGGGAAAAAAGTACCTGCAGTGAAAGGTATATGGGGTGGGTATATTCATGCAATCAGCAGTTAATTCAGACCCCTTCCAGGAATCTCCCTATCTGTTTTAAATGTGGCATGCTAACTGAATCAGTGTAAGCATGAGCAGACAAACTTACAAGGACTACCCCAACAGTCTCTCCTCTTTCTTTCCACCATTTTTGTGTCACTCTTCGTTTTCTTTTACGCCCTCTTTTGTTAAAGTAATTTTTCTGTTTTTTGATCTAGTTTTTTTTCCTCATTTCTTTTCTTTCCTCTCTTTTATTTCTCTGTGACACCTCCTCTTCCTAAATTCTAAATCACCTCGTCTCTCTCTTTGGGCCTGTTCAGACCTGGATCGCCTAAAACGGAAATGGCACGGGAAGTGAGGTCTGTACATTAGTAATGAGAGCCTCTTCTGTCCTTGTAGCTGTTAACTTTAAAAATAAATAAATGAATAAATATCTAAGCAAGAATTTACAAATGCAGTGTGTGGCTCCTCATACATCATACAAGTTGTTGCAGCCTCTTGGAATACCCACGCAGGATGCAGAGAGCTTTGACTGGTGCAATTTTATTCTCTCCTTTAACACTGGCACTGACACTGTGAAAACTACAAAACAGACAAAAATACAAATGTCATAGTATCTTATTTCACAAACAATACATAGAAATCCACATTTTTAAAACCCAATGAAATTTGCATGAAATTAGCTTTTTAAATCATAGTGAACTGCAACTTCTATATGAACAAGTACAATGACAGTTTCCGTCTGTTTTAAATAAAATTAACCATTCATTTACAATGAATACTCTCCTCCTACCTCCTTCTACTTTCCAAGGGTGCTAAGTTTGAGTTCAGCCTGCTAGCTAAGCTAAGTTTCAGTTTCTTTCGTTTCATTAAAGAGGCGACCTGACTCCGTCTGAATGCCGCTGTCATCACAGAGCAGAGCAGGCTCATTTTGCCCCCACCGTGTGTATGTTGTACTGTCACGTGACTCCATGGCGCCAGGTGACCGAACACTGCCCACTGACACCAGCAGGTTGTATTTTCAGGCCGAAAATTAAACGACAGCACGTTGTACTATTTGTAAAAAGGCCGTAAGATATAGTGATATAACAAAACAAACTTGTTCTAAGCATATCTAATGCAATAAAGGGGAGAAATGTTGTCTTATTTTAGTATTGTACTTCCTAAACACTTCCTTACATTATTTAGAATATTTGTTGTGGAGTGATAATTTTGTACATCCAAATCCAGAAAGACGTGCAATGAAGGGAGAGATTTAGGTTTCTAATTGTACTGTAGTTTCTGAACACTGCCTGAAAAATAATTAATTTTTATTTGTCCTCAAGTGATCATTTTTATTGTGATAGTAAAGTATTTTCTATTTACTTATAAACTTTGCCCAAATTCTCTACTTGATTTTAACTGATTAATAATCCAAAAGGCAAATCACAAAAACACTTAAATGTCATGAAAATTCATTCAGATTCAGATTGATAATGCATCCACCGTAATTATTAAAAAGTATCAATGTCGGTATCGGTATTGGCGATACTGGCACTGTATTTACTTGGTATCGGATCGATACCAAATCTAGCGGTATTGCACACCTCTGGAAGTCAGCAATAACGGGAAGCAGAAGAAGAAGAGTGGTGCGTGCTCGGCAAGAAACAAACAAACAAAAAAATGCTAAGTGGCCGAATGCAGAACTGCATCATTTAACATTAACAAATTTGCTGCCATTTGCTACACAAGTTACGTATTTTCTCAATCACTAGTGTCTTTATTTACCTTTATTACTGGAGATTACGGTGCATATGGAAACTTCCAAGATTGGAATTATAATATGACTTCAGAAAGAACCCAGATATATAAAGCACTACAACACGAATCCAATGATAACATGGTTATCAAAGAAACATGGGAAGTGAATAATATCATAATATCAAAGGGAGAATGGGAGGAAACAATCAAAGAGGGGCATAAACTAACTAACTGCCCAAGATGGAGGGAATTCGATTGAAAGGTGAAAATGCGTTGTTTTAACACAGCTATTATGTCGAAATACAGTAATACATCTGAACTATGTTGGAGGGAGTGTGGGCAGTGGGTGACTTCATATATTATGAAGATTATGGGTATAGTCCCTGACAGTATAACAGTATAAAAATTCAAAATCTTTACTGAGAATCCTGCTTCTAAGAGCAAAAAAGACGATAACTTCCCGATTAAAGCCACAACCACCCAGCATAACACAATGGAGAGACAGGGTAAAATCACAGCAACATTGCATTTTTTCTCATGTACTCTTGTAAACTACTTTAGCTATTGTTGAATGCAGGTCAAGGTTAATGGAGAGAAGGTGAGGAATGGACTATGGTAAATGTGATGTACAAGTATAAGAAATGTAAATAAATACCAATCACCTTTGTCATGACACACAAATAAAACAGCGCTGTTCTCAGAAGCGTTTACAATATTCTGCTTGGCCCCACGTGACTCAGGGGTTTATGTTCATACAAAGCTTAAAACTCAGATCAGATTTGGAGAGCTGACAGGAGATGCATTTGGAGATGCAATTTTCTGGCATAAAATACAATTGTTTGCTGATCCATATAACTTTGGTGTCATTTGGAATCGTTCGGAAGATATTTAGATCCGCATATAGCCTACATATAGTGGGAGTGACTGGGGCACCGAAATGCTGTCCCCAAATAACACATTATCTGCCTCGAAACTTGTTAATTTCACCAATATTTTGTTACGATACACTAGTGCTATTCCCCGTTGAGTCCGGAGTTAGCTGTTATCATCATCCGGGGTCTGTAGATTGACCTACTAACCTCTGATGATGGATGATGTTGTTTACCTGTAATTTGCTAGTGCTAGTTTTTTGCAACATGGCTGAATATTTTTCCGATTCTGAGGTTGTGGACGACGACTTTGTTTATGATGGACGTCCTTACCTTATGAGGAGCTCGTTGAAAGGGGGGTGTGGAGGCAGAGAGAGGGACAGCTGGCCAAAGAACAACAAACAGCTGCACGTCCTCGAATAGATAACAGGTAATTCCGGACTCATTGGAGAATAACACAAGCGTATCATAACAAAATATTGGTGAAATGAACGAGTCTGGCTGTGTTTCGGTGCCCCATTCACTCCCACTATATGGATATACGCGCATCTAAATATCGTCCGAACAACTCCAAAGTTATATGGGTGAGTGAATGATTGTATTTTATGCCAAAAATAAGGTCCCGGTTGTAAAACATGGTAATTCCCCTTTAATGCCAGGTCTGAACACACATACCTAAAGCCGGTCACTTATGATCAGACAGCCCAGATCGGATCTTAATGCAATGTCTGAACAGGCCCTTTATCTCTCTTTACATCTTCTCTCCCAGCCAGCCCTCTCTTCCTCCTTGCCCTCCCCCTCCTACCTTCCCAGTCCAGCCTTCCTCCCACAGCAGCAATTGTGTGGTCCTGAATGCAGGGACTTGGTTGTGATGGATTCTTTTGGATAGAATGCAGTGGTGTGTGTTTGTTTTGTTTTCATAGGAATGTTTGGCCTAATACATTGTATGTTCTCAGTTTGGGAAAGCATGCTGTGTCTGTCAGTGACTGGTTGCTGGCCACATGGGTGTGTGTGTGTATGTGTGTGTCCTTTTTTTTAATCCGACTGGCTGACTGAAGTCTTACACTTGTAGTTTTTTTTGTGTCTGTTCATCAGCTCTTCATCAACACAGAAATAATGACACAATCACCTTTCCACCTCTTCCCCTTTCTTTAACTGTGTGTTTTTGGTAGGGGAACTGTGGTGGGGCACAGTTATGGCTATGAATGCTCTCTTCCTCCATGTCTAACTCAAACTGGGAAAGATAATGCACTCAAGTGCTACAAATGGCAAAAAGCGTTAAGTGCAATTAGGCATGTTTTTTTTCCGGGTTAGTCGTGAGTGAGAGAGCCACACAGAGCCTGAGCTACATCCGTGTGAATGCTATACTGCACCAGTTTTTGCTGACTGTCTGCTTGTTAATCTTTCGCTCTTTTCTCAGCAGTTTTTCTCACAGTGTAACCCTTTAGTTTTACTGATAGTCTTCTAGTCTGCAGAAGAAATGTGGCACACCTTTAACCAGATGTTATTCTTCTTTCTTTCTGTCCCTTCCAAATCATACCATCATTGTATCTCTACACTCTTCCTGGTTTCTCTCCTTTTCATCGCCTCCTCACAGGGTGGATATGCAGCATATCGTTATGCCCAGCCGGCTGCAGTAGCAACTCCTGCAGCAGCAGCAGCAGCTGCAGCAGCAGCAGCTTACAGTGACAGGTGAGTCACATGATGGTGTTTGCGTATGGTAAATGGTCTTGTTTTTATATAGCACCTTTCTACCTATTACTCAAAATGCCTTACAGTCTTAGTGGCACATCTACACACACAAGCACACACACATTCTGGGGGTTCAGTGTCTTGCTCAAGGCCCAATGTGGCATGTTCTGGGGATCGAACTGCTAACCTTCCAGGTTGGTGGACAACTAACTGTGGAGCTACAGCTGCCCCATATCTCTCTATGGTAATCCAATCAATGTAAAGGATATACAAAATGTGTGTGTTGGATGGAGCATCATGATCATGCTTTTAAGAGCCTCTTTTGACATTTTGAACAAGCTGCAGTTAGAGGGAAAATGGCTAGTAACAACATAGGGTGAATTATATTGAGTTTTATTTTTCTCTCTTTTCTAATACGTGATATTTCTCATAGCTATGGGCGAGTTTATACGGCAGATCCCTACCATGCTGCACTCGCCCCAGCTGCATACGGTGTTGGAGCCATGGTAAGTTCAATAAATTTATCTTTTTTATTTTTATTGTTTTAACACATATTAAATGCCTCTTAGATCAACTGGATTTTCTGTTATATCCCAGACATGACAATTTAAATACTTGCAGAATGCTGGCACCAGCATTCTGCATACACCTAATTATCAAAATAGATTAAACGAACTGAGATAACATCTGCAACAACTTAAAACGATTTCCAAGTTTCTTAACTCAATTTGTAACATTTAAACAAGAGTGCTCAGTCTGTGTGATTCTCAAAACAGAGAAAAAAGTGCAAATAATTTTTGAGATTTTTCACCTTGCCATGTGGTGGGCAACTTTGTACGTGGCTTTTTTTTATTAACTGATGCCGCACTCACAGAATGATCGGCCTGTTGGCGATGGCCTCCGTCAGCTCTGTGCCTACATACTTCTTCTACTGGGTTGAACAGGCAGCCTGTTGATTAGTGTGAGCACTGCTGCCACCTAGTGACTGGAGGCTTGTTTATCGTCCAAGCATGAATAAAGTCACTAATACCGAAAGTCCCCCCTGCCTGTCACGCCCTAACACTCCTTGATGGCTGCAGCCATCCCTAGCGGGATGCAGCCTGACCCAGGCACACACACAATCTGAAAAACAGCACAATGGTGTGGACCTGGCCTCCAAATTCCTTAGATCCCAAACTGATCAAGTATCTGTGGGATGCACGGGAACTAGCCTTATCCCCAGAGGCCCCTCCCCTCAGCTCCTGGAACCCAAAGGCCCCCAACAACATTCTGTTGCCAGACACCACAGGGCACCCTCAGAAGGACCATCTCCATTCACTGATGAGTCTGATGAGAACTGTTTAGGAGGCAAAAAGGAGACCTACACAGTTTTAGGTAGGGGGTCATAATGTTATGCCTGATTGTGTATGTGCTAAATGTTTGTTTTGATCTTTTGTTGTTTTCCAGGCAACGCTGTACAGGGGAGGCTACAGTAGATTCGCTCCTTATTAAAGACTCTGCATTTCCCAGGAGCTCCTCCATTGAAATACTCTGAAAGATCTCCCTCTGTTGTCGTGGAGGTGGACTGCACCCAGTTTTAAAGTGTGGAGTTGACCACAACAAAGATATTTCAGACCCCACCCCAGAGCAGCCCCACATTTTCTTATATACGCTACTACAGAAATAGAGGAATGCTGTATTAAAGACTGAAGGATGGCCTTACATTTAAAGTGAGAAAAAAAAACAGACTTAAAATTGCCACCTTCCCTATTGCACGGCCGTATTGTAGTCCCCACTTCCTACTTTCTACTTCCTCGCCACTCGGCAGCACAGCAGATTTGGGACGGAGCCCAGATGTTCTTCCAAAGGCTGTATATGAATAACTGACATTTGAACAGCTGGCTGGTATAATTGAGAAATAGCTGAGTGCAGAGTGGCCTGCTCACACTCTGCATTTAAGGAAAAAGAGACAAGCTATCTAAGTGTCCACAAAACATCAGGGCAGTAGGAAGAAAGAAGGTGCAGCAAAAGAGCACCTGAAAACATTTTTAACCAGAATGGCAAGTCACTAAAATGATAAAACACCCACTGACGGATTTTATAGTTCCTCCCAAATGTGGGCAAATAGTAATGAGAGGATTTCCATGTCTGCTTTGTGCTGGCAGAAGGAGACTGAACATGGCAGCATGGAGAGATGATGTGACAGTTTATAATGCTACAGAAATCACGTCCGAAAGCTGAAGGAGGGAGGGTTATTAAAGCTGTTCCTTACCTCAAGTTTTCTTAGTATGTGGAAATGGTAAACCTTTAAATTTAAAATTGTTATGATATGCAAAGAAATTAGTTTAGAGAAAAAAGATACCAAATTATTATTATTATTATTATTATTATTATCAAACCATTATTTTGTTTGACTGGAACGTGTAGATTCAACAATGAACCTTGGGGTTAAAGAAATCAGACAATTAGGGTTTATTTTGCATGATCTTTCAGTTTTGTGACACAGTTATAGCTTCACAGGATTTCACTACACTCTGTGTGCAATCATCACTCAACACTTCAAAAAGTTGAACACTACATTAAAACATTTTGTTACGTCAAGTTTACACCAAGACTAAATCACCCACATCCCTGGGGTTCAAGTATTTGTTGATCCTTTAAAGGACCAGTGTGTAGGATTTAGTGAGGTTGCAGACTGCAACCCACTGAATAACTATAATTTTCCAAGCATGTTGAACAACCTACTGTTGACATGTTGGACTCACTTTCTCTGTAGAAGTGAAGGGCTCACTTTAAGCTAATGCAGCGATTCATTGTTACAGGTGATTCTAAACTAGTAAAATCATACTTAGGAATACTGTATTTCATATCTGCTCATTTTGATTTAAATCCTACACACATGGCCCTTTAATGTAGAGGTTTATTATTTGTTTTTTCCCCTCATACTTCATCTTATATAGAGTCCAACATTGGATGAGTCTTCCTGAAACACACTTTAGTTGATAATTGTGTTCAAGATTACTGAGCAAGAGAGAGATTCAGTTGGTGAGGTAATAGTAAATATTTAAATGCAAAAACACCTCACTATTGTGCAGAAATGTGGCTTTTTTGGCTTTTGTTTTTGTTCCAAAGATTTGTAGAAAGCACATTTCTCTGCCGTATGTATAGATGTTTGTTATTGCTATTATTATAATCAAGTTGCTGTCATTATTTGCTTCATTTCATCCACTGTTTTGTAAGTGTTGTTCCTTTTTCCAGTAAGGTGCAAGATAAAGTTTGGATTTTTGCTTTGCATTCACGTTCTCAGAGCAAACCCAGTGTAAAATGTAAGCACAAAACATTACCAAACTCTTGCCCTTTAGTTAAATCTCCAGTCAGTCCAGACTGGTTTTATTATTTGTTTTGATTAATATGCTCGCATGACACTTAATTACATTTCAAGCTATACGGTAACAGTTTAATTATTTTCTGTTCATGTCTATATTTTGCAGGTGACTGAGACATTTGGAATGAAAGACCATAAGCCTCTAGCACTTTGGTTAAAGCCAACTGTGTTTTTTCTTTTTTAATCTTTCATTTATATTAATAATATTCTTGTTTTGAAAGGAAATTCCATAGATTTCAGTGATTCAGTCCCTTAGCTTAGCCAGTGTGGTTGCTCATGGTTTATTTGAAAGTATCCAGTAAAATGTCTGAAAGTGTTATCACCCAAATGTACGCAAGTTAATAGTCCTACATGGTGAAAAACAAAATGTCAGTGTGGGATATAGTCTAAGTTGTGTGCAAAATGGGACAGTTTAAAAAAGAAAAAAACATCAAAGCTACCTTTTTTTTTCCACTTCTCACACAGGTCAGTTACAAGTTGTTTTGTTTTTTTTTCTGTTTTTTTCTATTTAATGTGCTGCTTTGGTTTTTCTCATGGCATTCAACATTTCTTTTTTTCTTCTATAATACCTCCATGTTAATATAGAATGTGCTCTGGAAAAGAAAGAAAAGAAAAGAAAGGCGCTAGCCAAAGATGCACAGTCCCCAGCATGTTCTGGTTCCCAATTTGAGAAGTCCAAAATACACCACAAAGATGGACTTTAGGAGGCATGGACAAACCAGCATGAGTGACATTTGTCAAGTTAAAAAAATTTTGCATGGATCTTCTGTCTTTTCATATTTGACTCCTGAGCAGCAGAGTCTAGCTGCGTTCTTCTTCACCACTAAACTCCATGACGGGCAGCTAGCAGATTGAAGCCTAGTCATCATAACAAAGAGCACAGTGCTGTTTGGCAAAAAAGCCTGCTGACAGAAAAAATGCTGCTGCACAAATAACACGGCAGCTTCGTTTTCCTGTCATGGTTTTGTTGACACTGTATTATAGTAAACTATGTGGTCATCTTTTTCATAGTTGCTATGGTTTCTCAATGAAACGTTCTTTCCCTCTGTCATGTCTGTGTCCCCCTTGACTGCCACTATGTTTTTTTGTTATTGAATGTCCATATAAAATGTTTTATATAAAATGTTTTGTTGTGATCAAGCTATCATATTCTTTACTTTTGGTGTTTATTTAGTAAAATGTAACACTACACAGTACACAGTCTTTCATGGCTTCTGGTGTAGTAAGCAGTTTAGAGTACTGAGCTGTGGCTGATATACTGTAGCGGGTTGTCCACAAACCAGAGGGTTAGTGGTTGTGTGCTTGTGTGAGTGAAAAGGTAGATGCGTCTGTGACTGTAAAGCGCTTTGAGTACCAATAGGTAGAAAGAGCTATACAAAAACAAGGCCATTTAGATCTGGGCCAAGAGTGTTCTATATGCTGGTCATTGTTTAAAGTCTGACTAGCAGCTTGAGACATGAGAATGAAGTTCTCATGTCACAATGTTCGGCCTTTTCAGCTCCTCACACTTATTGTTAATCTGAATGCAAACAAAGCACAAATGTTGTTGGTCAACACTGCTCGGATGACAAAATGGAAACCAGAGATCGTCCTTACCTAAATTCGTGCCAGTCCACCCAATAGCTAGGAATTTTTTTCAATGGAAGCCTTGTTGTACTATAGGAAATCTTAAGGAATCATCGAGAAGGTCCTACAGAGTCACTGAGATGTTATACTGGATGAGTGAAAACTTAAATCCTGTGTTGGCCCGAGAGAAGGTCTCATCAGGTCATTGACTTCATCATGCTTCCTTTAGAGATGATTTCCATAAATATTTTAATTTTAACAATACATACACTATACATATATTACAGGGCCTGAATTGCTACAGGCAAGATAAGATACTTTATGCCATGTCTGCTCAAAAAGATGCATTTTCTTGGGGAAAATATTTATTTGCAGTTCTGCTCAACTGTGACGTCCACTAATTTGTTCATAAGTGTGCACAATTTTACATTCATAACTTTTAAAAAAATATATATCTTACATAACGATCTGTACATTAAGAAGGAATAGCCACTGAGGGAGATGATGGTGTGCAAAAGTGGAAGAAATGAGGATTAATGTCAGTGATCAAACCAATTTACAACAGGTCTCAGCTATCGCTTAGAAATGCACAAGCCAAGTTCAAAGTATGCATAAGGAAGATAAAGGTTATTGTCTGAACAATCACCCCAGTGAAGCATATATAAATAAATAATTTTAAAAAATCTCATTTACCATTCTTGGATCATCTTTAGTGATACACTTTTGTGCAAAGTGTTTACAGAACAGACATGGGTCTAATACAACAACACGTATCAGGTCAGATATTTTGGGAGGTGATGAAGAACAGGGTGAGGTGGGAGAGGTGGGAGCGGGAAAATAAGTGCAGGGAGGTAAAAATTATTGTGGTCTAGACAATTCCATATTTTGCCAGGTCACTGAGCTCCATGTCCCCGAAGGCTTCCCATGGGCAAACCACTGTGATGTCTGTGCCAAGACCCTCCATGCCAGGGATGTCGTCTCCAAATCTAAATGAAACAGTAAAGGATTGTGATTATTTCTTAGGATTCTTTACCTGTGTATTGAGAGTATTTTTACTCATGCGAAGAATCTATTAGAAGTAACAGCCTTGCATTCAAAAGTATTAATATCAGTATTAAAAGAGTATTACTGGGGAAAAAATAATTCCCTTGTAATTGTATTATTATTGTGTTGTATTCAGTTGTTAATATAAGTGAGAATGAGAGAAAATCTCTTCAACTTTTCTAGTCTTCTTTTCTAAGGAGTTTTGCAGGATGTGATGACGATGAGTCAAATTGTAAGGTAACAAGAAATGGAAAGATTGAAAGAATAATGGTTCATTGTTAGTTTCCAGCATTGGCTGACATTAAAGCCCGTCTTACCCCTTCTGGCCTGGTTTAGGGGCCTTGCTCTTGAAGGTACGAGCGGCCCTCTGCTTGAATTTGGGAGGTGCCTTCTTGTCGGCGGGTGTTGCAACAGCTGCATCTGCCATCTTTTATGCTCTGAAAGAATAAGAATAGTCAACTAGTTAATCTCGATGTTTTAAGACCCTTCCTCCTCCTCTTCCTCCATCATGCTCCATCACTGATGTAACTTTCCTAGATTAGGTTACATTACAAAACTGTCATTGCTCCTTAAGACCCTGTTACACAAACGGCTTTATCTATTTTTAGACGCTGGCTTTTAGGATTAAAAGTCAGCTTGGCCAAGGGGCAGACTGCTTGTTTTGAGACAAGGATATCACCTAAGTCAGTTGGACTGAAGTCAGCACCCATACTGTGTGGTGTAAATAATAAGCCTTACTAGTTTTAAGTCTTTTAAGACCTCTGTGGACTGTATGTTATCTTAAAAGAAAGCTCAGCAAACAGCTCTGTGGATTGGACCAGAAATCTCGTTCGATCTGACCGATTAATTCTTTGAACACGAAACAAATTAATTCTTACATTTCCCATGCTAATGTCTTCTTTTATGATGAAAGTTTCTGAGGATTCCTCTTTTTCCTCATTTTAAAAATGATATTCTTTTTACACTTTTGATTGACCTTGATTGCCTCTTGTGATCCAAATCCATGCCACAGCTAAATATTTATGTGGCAATAAAAATATTTATTTACTTGGTATTTAGGTGGACCAAGAGTTAATTGACAGCACAAAAGGATTGTATTGCCTTATGTTCTTCAAGGTTTTAACATTTTTTAACATTAGTTTTGTCAATATTGATCATTTTTGGTGTTGTTCTCACTACATTACCTCTTCTTCCAGTAAACATTTTAAAAACCCTTTACTGTAGTTTACTATGTCTATTCTTGTTAATAAGCACATTCTGAGCAGTATCATTAAACTCAGTTAAAATAAATGGAACAAGGAGTTTTCATGGACAATTCTACATTTTCTATGTCAGTTTAGGTACCAATGAAACACCAGTGAACCGCTCTGTTGTGTCTTCAACACTTAAAACTGGTGACTGCAAGAAGTCTCCATAAGGTAAAAAGTAACTATTTTTCCAACACTTTGCAAAACATATTTACAAATCCCAGATTAAGACAAGGATATACAAAAGTAAAAGGGACAAAAATAGGAGATAAAATATGTTGTAAGGCATAGATCATTTTAAGTTAATAAAATCAAAGACAAACATTGCTTCTGAGAAAATCATACTTACACAACACTTTCTTCCTTTAACCTCTAACCTTAATCCTTGTTACAGAATTGCAAGTTAGGCTTGCAGTTGAGTGATCATCGGCATTATATCTTACCTGTTTTTGCAGTAGCGCAGTTGGCTCTCCTCTGATGCTTCTGTGGTCAGCTTGCGTTCTTCTGCTCTTTAACTGGCTGTCTTCTTATATATGCCTTATAATCCTCCTGACATGTTCTCCTGTAGCTTTATTATTTTTACACCACACCCTCTGTTTTGCCTCTCAGGTATTAGCTTTAAGCAGGGGCTCAGAAGTCAGCCATAATACCTTGTGCCATGTGAAGACCTAAACACCTTATATAAAGATGCTCCAGAAGAACTCAAGGTCTACAAAGTATTTTTTTCAGTCAGTCTTAAACAAATAATGATGGTGTTCTGAAAAAGCTGTTTTATTTAAGTCAAATAATATAATGTGAATATTTTAAATCGCTTAAGTTTAAATCTTAAATGTTTATTTTAGATGGCATTTAACCGTTGCAGTATTCTCTAGCTCTTTGACCTCAGTCTGTGCAATGGGGGATTAAGAGCTATGGGGTTAAGTGTTCTTTACTTGTCAACATGTGACTGATCACCTGACAAGAGTTCAGGCCTCCTCTGCTCTTACATCACATGCTCCAGATCCTGGTGTTGGCTCGTTGCACATGCTTGTTTACAAATATCATGAAAGTAAATTCCATTTCTGATTTTTATCTTAAGTTAATACTGTTCTATTAACACTCAAACCACAATCACTAAAGAGCCATAAAATGGTTTAAGGTTAATGTGTGAAATTGAAATAAGAGCACAATTCAGATTCATGGTGGAAACAAAAGTAATCCCTTTAACTATGACATTGTTTGTACTACTGGATACTGTCTATGGTGGACGATGATAGTTTACAGCAGATTTCCGTAGACCTCAGTTCCACAGTCATTACAATTACTGTCACTCACCACTGCCGATAAGTGACACCTCTAAAATTCACTTCACTTAGCACGTTGACTGGACTATCTAACTCTGCACGTTGTTCTTAAATCTTGGCCTCCTTTATCGCATCTATTTGTGTCTGAGCTGGCACACAGGCCATAGGACAGAACAGTGTTGGCACATGAAAGAATGACAGAATGAACATCTGAGTGGATTAGCAGCTTGGAGGACTTTAAAAAGGGGCCCGTCAGACTGAGAGAGCATCACCACAAGTGAGAAGTTGACGGAATCGTCAGACAGCATCAGAAAACTACTTTTGGACTTAGAATAACAGGTAAGATGAGAATACAACTTTGCCATCTACTACTTTACTACTTTGATAACAAGTCTTGCCTCAGATTCCTTTCTGCTTCTGCAACTAGTTTCGATGGCTTTGTGTTTTTTTGACTGTATTATGACTGAGCTTCATTAAATTAAATTAAATTAAATTACTAGTTCTAACTAGCTAACTAGTTATTTGTAAATGTGATGAAGGGAGTTGGAAATACAAGTGAGGATGTTATTTATTCACAGTGGCCACTAAATGTACAGTAATGGTAAATGAGGTATAACTGGTTGACAAAGCAAAGGAATGTACAAAAGTAAGGCAAGTTTATATCTCAGTTTAATCTACACCTTTGGAGGCAGTTTAGCTGTTTTACATGTGACATTAAAAGAGGTAAGTTTTTTTAAAATGTTTATCTATATATTTTGTTTATATATGTTTTTCCCCTTTCTGTAGCTTATCAAAATGGCAGATGTAGCCGTTGCAGCTCCCGCCGAAAGGAAGGCACCTCCAAAATTCAAGCAGAGGGCTGCTCGTACCTTCAAGAGCAAGGCCCCTAAACCAGGCCAGAAGGGGTGAGATAGTTCTCTTAAGATAACTACATTTTGGTTATTTTAGCCCTGTAGTTACTCCCTCAGTTAAAAATTAACCCATTCTGTCTTGCATTCAGAATGGGAGACGACATCCCTGGCATGGAGGGTCTTGGCACGGACATCACAGTGGTTTGCCCATGGGAAGCCTTTGGAGACATGGAGCTCAGTGACCTGGCAAAATATGGAATTCTTTAGTCCTCTTTCCTTCATATTTGTCCATATTTTTAATCAGGAGATTCTACCACTTATTAAGTAGCTGCTAATCTACTACCTGTATGCTCTACAGCCTTTTATGATTTAGAGGATTGACAAGGGGAAAAAAATGCCACTCTCTCTTTTATCTAAAGCACTTTATTTTCCCTTGGTGTCCCCTAGTTTTTCACCAGTCCTCCATCGTCCGTGCCACCTTTTTTTCGCTTAGCTTCTCATTTGCCACTTGTAACCAGTGTCAGTGCTGAGGGGAAAAACTATTGGAATATATTATATATTTTGTGATTATTAAAGACTGTTTGACCACGACTGTTCTGGCTTTCGTTTTTCCCTCAGTCTGCTGGTTCAATATGCACAGAAATCTATTTGCTAAATCACGTTTTGTTTTTGTGTGAATGTCTATCATTTACACCAGTCTTCTGAGAATAAGAACAATTATATTTTCTGATTCTGAGAGGAAGAATTGCATAAATGCAATAAATGTGAATATTTTCCATAGGACATCTTTATTTGTGTTCTTGTCATTTGTTCAGAAAGCTACACTGATCAACCACAGCAGTAAAACCATTGACAGGTGAAGAGAATACCATGTCACATTGCAATGTTCTTTTGGGAAATCTTCAGCACTGGCATTCATGTGGATGTACTTTGTCACGTACCATCCACCTAAAAGTTGTTTCTGACCAGCAACAAAACAAAAACATGAAAAACAGCACAAGGTGTTGACGCAGCCTCCAAACTCCCCAGAACCCAAACTCGTCGAGCATCTGCAGGGTGTGCTGGAACAAGCCCTGTTGACCTCAGGCCATAGGCTTCCACCACCAACGCCCTAGTGTCCACCCGCAAAAGGCCTGTGTCCATTCCCCCTATATATCAGTGGTTTTAATGTTGTGCCTGATCCATGTATGCTGAAGGTGAAATTAACTTAATATTTAGCATCCAGACAGTACAGAAAACCAAAACCATAACCTAACTTATTCTGAATGAATATTTTTTCTCCTCTTATGCCCTGTTTCCAATTGTCATCCAATAATATTGTATACTCATTACTGTAACCCCTGTATATCATATAACTTTACAAATGTATAGTCATGTAATGTACTAGTCAAAAAATGTAAACAAATAAATCTGGCTTCAAGGGCTGAGTGTTTGATTAAAAATAGGATACAGCAAAGATAACCAATGCTATTGTTACCATGGCTTCTGGATCCACTCATTCACAGAGGCTGTTTGTTTTTCCACAGCAAGTAAAGAGAAAGACTTGACCATCTATCTATCTATCTATCTATCTATCTATCTATCTATCTATCTATCTATCTATCTATCTATCTATCTATCTATCTATCTATCTATCTATCTATCTATCTATCTATCTATCTATCTATCTATCTATCTATCTATCTATCTATCTATCTATCTATCTATCTATCTATCTATCACACTCATGAAAATATTTTACACACTAACAGAACAAATAAAGTCTGTGGTGTGAGCAAAGTTTGCCTTTAATACAGCTCTTGGGGATCATCCCCATGTTATCCTAGGCTGCTTTGTGGGAGCCACGTCATTTTGTTGCTGGACTGCTTGTTCCTCTCTTGAAAAGCAAAGGATACAATATTGCGCCTTGTGGTATACTTTAACCATTTTGAATGGATGACTAACAACAAAGTTGAAGAACAGCGATAACAAATAGATATTCAGCATAAAATATATCATTATGTTGGATAATTGTTGACAATTACTGGTGCATAAAATCACACTTTATTGTTGTATTTTGTCAGTTTAGACCAACAACCACCCACACTAACACATACATCCAATTTAGATCCAGTTAACCTAACAAGCATGTCTCTGGATGGTGGGAAGAAGCCAGAGTACCTGGAGAGAACCCACACAGACACAGGGAGAACATGCAAACTCCACACAGAAAGGCCCCAGTTGGCCACACCACTGTGCCACTCATATCTAACTTTTCATCACAGGGAAGATGAAAAGTAAAGAAAAAATAAGTACTGTAATGTGAGTGATTTAATGAATGAATGAACTTGAATTTGTCCCACAATGGGGAAATTGCAGTTTGCAACAGAATACAGAAATGGTCGAGATTGCACAGAATGAATAGTCAGATATTGCACAGACCGGTGTAGCTGGGTTATAAAGTTATTTCACCTCATGGTGTAATAATATTGCACATATTATTGCTCGTTTTGAAGCCTAACAGCAGCAGGAAGGAAAGACCTTCTGTATCTTTTCTTCACACATCGAGGGTGAAGCAGTCTGTCACTGTGTCAGGGACCAAGCAAAAAGGCAGAAGGACAACGGTGTAAAAAGAAGAATTATTTTTAATGCCTTGAACAAAATAACAAAATAAAGTCATTCAAATAACTTAAACAACTAAGAAAAAATAAGCTATCAAAAATTTGGGCCCGAAATCAAAATGAGGTCAACTAAGCAATAAAGAACTAAGGCTTAAACCTAATACAACATAACTAAACCAGACCTATCCTCAAATGACACACAAGGGGAATATATAGACAAAGACTAAACCTAGACAGAAACACGGGGAGCTTAACTAACACCAACAACAATAAACATTCAACAAACTTAAAGATACCTAAATATAACCAACCATCAAAAGCAACTATATACAGAAAAATAATTATCTTTACAGGAAACAAAATCAAAAAAACTAAACAAAGATTTCTCTTAGAATTTTAAATCAAGTTCCCCCTGTTCCACTCTCCCTCCTGGCTCCTTCCACTTCCTGTGGGCTGTCCTTAAAAGGCCCTCTTGCCCA
>JASGAT010342456.1:0-16634 GCA_030220025.1 Chelon auratus | reverse complement strand
CTACTGTCTACCGCAATTCACATAATGTAATTTTGGGCAATCATGCTTTTCCTTCACATGTGATGCACATTTCTCCTCAATTAGCTTCTGCAAAGCAGGAGTAGCAAGGTTACAGCAAAGAACTGAATGACTTTCAGCTGATGAAACCTTCCACCCACAGTAATAAATCAGCTAATGGTTCTTTAGGGAATGGCGAGATTGCAGGACTGATTGCAGTGGTTGTTGGGATCTGTGGCAAATGCATTCATGAGGTAAGGCACTAAAGGATTTAGGGGCAAATGTTTAGAAGAGCGAATGCCCAACAACCACTACAACTGAGCCGCCTTGTGTTATTTATGGTTGTGAAATTAAAAAAAGGGAGCGATTACGTCTATAAATCGAGTCAGACCAAATGCGTGACGTGCCGATCTATAAAAGCACCAGAATGCCAAGCAGAGGAGAGTGAGGTTATGGAAGAGGTGAGGAATTAGTACTCAATTAGTACTTTTAGTAGAGGCATTTGCAGGAAAGTGCACGAGCTGCTCCAGTCACGCGCTCTGCGTTTCCAGGACAGGTCGTGCACTTTGATGATTAGTCGGGAGTAATGCGGGTATGTCCACTGGAAGCAAATTTCATCCCCATGACCGAGATCACATTAAGCATTTCGACAAGCCCTGTATTTACCTTTTTTTTTTTTTACATTCATGCACTTCAGCTCATGACAACACGGTAAAGATATTGGGTTTGCCGCAGTCACAGTAAAGCTGCTTTAGAAGGACAATCATTTGCTTCCCCCTCACTAATCAGAGAGACATTAGAGGATTTTTTTTAACAGTTTGAAGATGACTTTTTTACTCACTTGTAAGTCAACCCATCTCCTTTAGAGCATAGCTCTTCAGCCGTATGACCATCGGAGACAACACACTGTTGGTCAGATCTGCTGGTTCAAAATGCGTTGGCCATTACAAAGCACTGGTGTGCACACTTCACCCACCATAACGCACAAGATGAGGATTGTTTTTTTGTTTTTTTACCTTATTTAAATTAGATTTTCAAGAGGGACAAAAAAAAAGTTTGTGATGCAGGAGGGAAAAAAAAAACAAAACTTACTTGTACGTGAGGCCGTCTCCGATTGAGAAGAGCTGCTGTGCCGAGAGTCCATCTTCGGGGACGTAGCCCGTGCCACCACTGATTAAGTAATCCGCCATGCTGCAGAATTAGTTAAAAAAAAAAAAAAAAAAAAGTAAAAAGAGAGCAAATCAATTGAGCAGCAGAAACATTTGACATAAAGATGCTTATCTACAGACTGCAATAAGAACTCTAGACATCCTCTTCCCAGGCTTTGATGACCTCCTCACAGGAAGATATAACCATGGCAACCATAACACCCCTCGGTTCAGTGCGCATGCGCGTCTAGTGTAAAAACAATCCACTTCCTCTGTAAATAATCCTGCAATCTACATGCAAGCGTGCTCAAAACACTTACTGTAAAAAAAAAAAAAAATGCAATTATTAAACAAACAACGACTGGATGATTTTGAGCCGAGAGTCACAATAATGCGTAGGTCAGTTTTGAAAACTTTGCCTTTTATTATTTTATTTTATTTTATTTCCAAAAATCAAATCGACCATACAGGGAAGTAAAAGCAAACGACAACAGCGAAATCGTCCCCAGACGACCGCATGTGAAGCAAAACATGGCCGGGTGACCCACTAACCGTCCGATCGATTTTTAAAGCAGTGGACACTCTTGCAGCGTTGCCCTCTTACTGTACAGCCTCGACGGTGACCTACCGATAACTGCCCCGGTGACCTACATTACATTATCAGCAGCTAGCAAACACTAGCCGCTTACAGAGAGCACACTCACGGTTGCCTAAATATACCGACGTGTTTGTTTACACAGAGATGCGCAGCAAAGCAGCGTCCATGCTAATCCCCATCTGTGTTACATCACCCTTACAAGCGTTATTATCCATGCTAGCTCCACGCACCCCTCATGCC
The DNA here is from genome assembly GCA_030220025.1 of Chelon auratus. Classification (NCBI taxonomy): domain Eukaryota; kingdom Metazoa; phylum Chordata; class Actinopteri; order Mugiliformes; family Mugilidae; genus Chelon; species Chelon auratus. Next base: position 14,651 of record JASGAT010342456.1, on the reverse strand, counting down.
TCACAAGCACATGCCTCCCATTACCACACCAAGTAGGTTTTGGTGTGTTCAAAGTGTGCCGAATTAAAGAGCAGGTTCATGTTTACTGTAAATAATGTAAAAGATGCGTCTATACGAAGTGCCGTCTTTCTGGGAACAAAATAATTCCTATTTTGGTGGAGTTTTAAAGTGAGGTTTCGTGCCGGTGTGTGTCGGGCTTCCTGCCAGAAGCGTGAGTGCATGCAGGTTGATAGACGTATAGGCTTTATATCTGACACTTCCAGGAACGCGACAGATAAATGTCGTGTTTCCAGGTAAATTAAGTAAACACATACATATATGTTTACTCGGTCGCTGCAGCAATAAAAGAAGTTAACGAGCTTAACCATTAACACCACTAGCCTGCGGTGTCTAATAATAACAAAAAAGCGTCAGCGTTTTTTTTTTTTAACAAGCAACTTTCAATTTCGCCGGCACCAACAACTACTCATGCAAATGATAAATCAACAAGTTTAAAATAATTAGCAAATATTTTAAATCACGTTTTCACAAACAGCTTTAAGTTATAAAGCATATGTTTTACTGTTATTAAAATAGCCCTACTTTGCTGAGGTTACTATAAAAATGTCTCAACAAAATAGATATGTACGCTGCTATAAATAATAATAATAATAATAGTGATGCTAAAGTTTTGGTGGAGCAGACATGAGCCACGTCCAGACATGTGGGAGCAACGGTTAGCAGTTAGCATTAGCGGCATATTAGCTTTAGCTAAATAAATGAAAAAAGGCACGAGACTTTCAAAAGGGAGCGTTTACACCGTTAACAGGAGCAAACAAGCTATTCAAACCGTGCTACTTTCCTTGCCAACACGGTCTCCCCGGCATCTTTATTATTTATTTATTATTATTTATTTTTAGCACTAACCGTTAGCTAGCTACCTTGTGTGGAGCTGATGCCCACGTTGACCAGAAGGAAGCAACTTTCCAGCTGTGGAGCGTCAAGAAAAATCAAGCCGAGAGAGGCAGGAAGAAGTCACCCATTTTTTTTTTTTTTTTTTTTACCTCGAGGAAGGAGAATAGTAGATGGAATCACCGGTCGCTCGCGGCTCCAAGATGTAAAGGTGGCGGTCGGTGAATCAGAAGTGATTGCCTGTCGCTGTCTGCAGACAGTGCGTGTTGGTGTTATGTACTAGCAGCAGCGTCACATCCCCTCACCCCCTCCCCTCTCTCTCCCTCTGTTTCACCCTGGTCGCTAAAGTTTAACCCTCTGCCTCCTGTCAACTGTGAAATCAATCATAACTTGAACCATGCGGATTTAACTACGCGTTCACATGCTTAAATAATGCCGTCAAACCGGTTTCTCTTGTCTACTTCTGGCTACTAGAAAAAACAGTTTTCCTTTCATTTTGTCCACGTGTGTCTATTGTAATCAATCCTCATGCTGCTTAATGCCAAACAGGCATGAAAAGTGACCCTCACACTTGAGAATGACTGTCTTTTAACAAAGTGAAAGAGGAAATGTCATGCCTTTAAAATCTATTCTCAAACGCACATCCATTGCCCCCACATTGCCCCTCCCCCACCAAAATAAACCTACACCTTCATGCCTCAATTTACTCCTCACTCAGTGAAAAGTGAATTTTGGTCACAAGTAATTCATCTTAACTGGATTTAGTGTGCTCAGAAGCCAGCACCGGCCACGTTGTACTCACATGATGACAGCGTGCTAAGAAGGACGGTCTGTAGTACGCCGCTGGCCTGCCATGTAAGGAAAGCGATTCTGTTGCAGCTATTTTATTCAGATCTGATATCAAACATCTCAAAGTTGTTAAATTAAGGAATGCAAAACCTTAGCGTGGATCAAATTCTGCAATTTATTGCTACTTTGGTGCTCGGGACTCAAACCCAAGTGTCTGCAAGAGCATACTGAGGAAATATCAAGTTCAACCAGTACAAGAGTAAAGAGTTGTATACATTTAAATTAGATACAGGAAAATCTAGTTAGGAGTAATCTTTAACAGTGCATTTAAAAAAACAGTCCCAAAAAGAAAAAGGAGAGTGCACACTCTGGTATATGTGCAAGGGGTACAGTATTATTTGGACCAAAAACCAGGAGATTGTTAAAGGGATAGTTTGGTTTCTCTCAGGTAGAGTTGTGTGACTTATTTATCCGTGGTCAGTGCGTTACTTGGAATAGACCGTGGTACCGACACCGAAGCCAAGCAATGAACTGCTGTGAATGGGGCAAGCAGCAAAATGTTTTTAGCCATGTAAAACGAGGCCCACCTAAACTAATCAACATCAGTTTAAAGGGGAATTCCCGTTTTTTTACAACTTGGACCTTATTTCTGGCATAAAATACGACTGTTTACTCACTCATATAACTTTGGTGTCATTTGGAGTCGTTCAGAAGATATTTAGATCCAGCGGAGCGCCACGTATAGTGGAAGTGATTGGGGCACCGAAACGCAGCCTCTAAATAACGCATTATCTGCCGCCAAACTCGTTCATTTCACCAATATTTTGTTATGATACACTAGTGCTATTCCTCGTTGAATCCGGAGTTTCGCGGCAGATAATGTGTTATGTAGAGGTTGCCTATAAGTGCCCCAGTTACGTTCACTATATGGATATATGCGGCGATCTGCTGGATCTAAATATCTTCCGAATGACTCCAAATGACACCAAAGTTATATGGGTGAGTAAATGATCACATTTTATGCCAGAAACAAGGTCCAGGTTGTAAAAAACTGTAATTCTCCTTAAAGCGTGTGCTAGAACATTATGCTCATCAAGGAACCCAAGCCAGTATATTGATATACGCTCTCGATATATGTACTTCAAAGCCTCCAGACTCCATTTACAAAAATTGTCATTTTACCTCATGGAAAGCACGATTTGCCTTGATCAGTTATTGTTTGACTTTGGTCTTTTAACACATTAGTCAGGATCTGAATTAACATGCTAAAACACAAAAGTCACGCAGAGATAGACGAGCAACTTCCATGTTTTTATGAGTTTATCTTGCTGTCAGTCTTTCCAATAGGGCTATTGTCTTTAAAGCCACCATACAATACATTTACGACAGTGGTAATTTAACCTCGCAGAACATGGGTTTTGCATGTCTAATGCTACGTAACGTTACGTAACTCACATGAAAACACACCAAAGTCACACAATAACACTAATCAGCTAAGATAATTTTAACAATTTCCTTGAAGGATTAATAAAGTATTCTGATTCTGATTCTGATTGAAGATCAGCTGCTCCCATGTTCTATAAGATAAAATTAGTATTTTTGTCAGTGAATGTTTGGTGGCTTCGAGGGAAGTTGTACCGTGGCTTGTTGGATGAGGCTGTTTCAAGGCAGGGTAAAGCTGTGATGACATTCCCATAACTGGGCTCCTCTTGTGCTTCTCCAAACCTTGGGACGCACCAACCACCACATGCTGCAGCTAATGGAAACCATGGTAACTACTGTATGGACCACTTCTTCTACCAGTTCTTCAAAGAAACAGAACTATCCCTTTAAAACTGCACAGCCACGTGCATACATTTACCTTACTTAAAAGCTTGTCAGTGTGGTTGTAATGAAGATCCTCATTGCCGGAATGAGGTGTTGACCAGAAATTACAGTTGTTTCGTCACATCCAAATGACGGTAGTTGATAGTATTACAGCCAACCAGGATGAGGTGTGGCCACTTTGAAATAGTCTTGTTGTGTTTGCTGCAAACATTCATCCAGCCAAGTATGTGGGTAATAATTTATCTTTAATAGGATTGCGGAACATTAGTTTGCTGTCACCTTCAACTTCAACAATATTTAATTGGGTTACAGTGTAACATTGCACAGATGCATTTAAGATATTTAATACAACGGTCTTCCCTGCAACCCAGTATGCTTCACCGGCCTCCCTGGTTCTATATTAATCTTCGGCGAGAGGGTTGCTCGATACGTCTGCCAAGGTGACTCAAGGGATCTATTCCTTACTCTGTGTTTGTGTCAAATTAAATATGGGTCGCTGCAGATATGGGTCAGTGGTTCCTTTATGCTCCGTAGCTATTCTGAGCACTTGATTCAGCCGTGTTTATCCTGCCTGCAGCATGCCGCTCGCTCTCGCCTTGATGGTGCATCACAGAATTTTCAGCGAGGGGCAGCGGGGCCACATTAAAAATAGCACCTGCCAGCTTAAGATGGGACACATTTCATTGCATTGGCGCGCGCTCGTTATGCGCAAGAGTCATCTGCAGTAGCTATCACACTGTCCGAAACAGAAGTGTGTCATTACGAGGGAGAGACTTAACCTCTCGGGCATTTGCAAACTGGTCTTGTGCAAGTGTGTGGACATGGAAACTGATTCAACAAAGTGCGATTAATTTACATGTGTAACCTTATAAGGCAGTGAATGCAGTCAGAGCCCACGTTCTCATTTTATTTTGCAGAGACTCTGAAGGCAACTACACATGTAAAGTCATCTTTAGTCTTGTCTTTTCAGGATTATTGTGTTGTGATAACAAAAACCTACAAAACCCTTTTGTGGATTAATCTGTGACAGCAAGTCAAAATACTTTGATTTATGCCATTATCAAGGCTCTTTCTCTGTGACTCACCTCTCTGGGCCTAGACCGGCTTGGATACGCGTGGCGCTGTATCTCTGAGCTGCAGTTTCATGTCCGTGTGAGGACTGCCGCATATAATGTTCCCCTTCCCTGGGTGAAACGCCGGTCTGCCGGGGCTGTGCGTCCCCTACGACTCTTCGATAGCCCTCCTCCTGGTCATACCCAAGTCCCTCCATCATCTGTCCAAGGTCGGACTCTGACTCCAGTGACCTTTTCGCCAGGTTTTGCAGCCTCTTTCAGCAACAGTTTTTTTTTTTTGTGAGTGAATGAGTTAAAAAAGAAAAGATATCCAAGAGCTGAAGGTTATATTTGTGCCAAAATTCACGAAAATTAGATTACTGCCATAGCCCGGGGGGTTTAGTAAAAGTTAAGGAGTTCACAATTTGCAAACCAAATTTTCTATTTGTTTCTACATGCTCTTATCTGAGTGTCTGCTCTGTTTACTTCTCTCTCTTTCCCGACTGACAAATAGTTGCTCCCACGGAGAGAAAAGCAGAAAAAGCTCTGTGAGGATACTCCGTCTGCCCGTGCACAGGATGCACCTGCCTACAAAAAGACACCAGCCACCTCTAGGCGTGTCAATAGAGGGCGTCACCTTGGAGACTCTCCCACTGAGAGGGGGGTGTCGTCGTGGAAATGATGCCAGCAGCAGAGCGTTGTTGTTGTGGAGAGGCCGTCGTGCTGATGTCTTCCGCGGTCTTGGAGGAGATTTTTCAAGGCGCAAAGGGGAAGGGTCGGGAGAGCACGGCGCTGCTTTATCCTACTTACAGTACATGTAGGATAAAGCAGCCATCGCCCTGAGCACTCAATGCAGGTTGAATGGAGCGCCGCTGTCCTGCAGAGTGCTCCACGAAGCCCTCTTTATGTCTTGCTGCATCTCTATGTACGGGTTAATCCTGCTTCCTATCAGCGGCACCACGTCATTTTCACAAAGAGGATTTCAGAATTAGAATGAATACAGCTCTGCAAAGAGAGCAGCACTTTTGTGCAGCTCAAACAGCAACAGCAGCATCACCGTGGCCAGCTATTTACCTCGGCACGCTTATGACTGACGTGGAAGTGTTTTGGAAGCACGTGGCACAAAGCAGAATTCAAACTTCATTGCTTCTCAAACTCCTCAAACTGATCCGTATGAAAACAACCATAGCGTGGTGCAATCTTCTAGGAGAGACAGTCGCAGGCCCAAGGTCAGACCCGCCATCTAACACAACATGTATTTGTAAAGATTGCGCCAAAGTGTGAGCATTAAATAAGCGCTCTACGGCTTCGAAAAGCATTTGGTTTTTTAAGGACAGCCCACATATCTGCAAGTATGGAAATGATGAGTAGGAGTCAACGGTAAGGGACAGTTCCACTCTTTTGAAGTGGGGGAGTTACTTATCCAGGGTCAGCGTGCTACCTACAGTAAATACTGGTTGGTACTCCCTTCATTTTACAATATATAGAATATTATCACCGATCTATCTTGCTATCAGCCTTTTCCAGTCAAGTTCTTTGAAGCCACCATACTCCCAACGACACTCCTCAGAGAACACGTGATTTGCCAGTCTCTCACTGTGACACCTTTGACCTTTAACGGTCACTCAATACCAGCAAAACTAATTTCTCAGTTTGTGACTCCCACCAGTGAACTGACAATTGATAAGCATATGGCAAAACCCCAACTTCCTCAAAGAAAATGAACAATGAAAACACATTCGCCTCGCTTGAAAGCTTGTTGCCGTGTCTAACTATCAGTCGGTATCTATTGCCACCTTTTCTGCGCCTCCGCAGTGTAGAAAGGCCAAAAATGAAATGCCTACGAAGTCATATTGTCTTTGTCTGAGCTGTGGTCACTGTAAAACAGTCTGTTTGCTGCAGGCCAACTACGTTCAACAATATTTAATGTGGGTTACATACATTAGCATTCTCTGTTTTATAAAGCTAAAAGGATTCCCCTTCACACACACACACACAGACTGGCAGTCACTTTTTTCAAAGGGATCACCTCCAGGTGACTGACTGACTGTTTGTGACAGTTGCCGAGACGTTAAGATGGAAAATCCTCTTAGCCCGCCCTCGGAGGCTCTGGTAAGTTCCCCACTTACAACCCATCTTCAACACACATGGTAACGGAAACCTGTCACACACAATATGCACGCAACAAGAGCCCATTTTTTTTTTTTTTTTATATATGCGTCGATTTGTAATCTGAACGGACCGGCGTGAGGCTGATTTCCTCCTCCGTAGCCGCTGTAGTGCCTTAAAACCGCGTAATCTGCGGCATTAAAGTGTCACATGCAGAATCACTGGAAGGAGCCCGCTCTTAATTTCGCAGCGTGCATGTCCTCAGGTTTGTCTCCCCTCATTCGATTACATCTGTCGTAATGACAGTCATGTGCGCAGCGTGGACAGCCATTGACCGGTTGAGACAAATCAGAGTCATGAGATTTAATACACGAGCGGACGTTCTCAACAAAAGGGTTCTCCTTGTGTGTGTGTGTGTGTGACTGGCAGTTGAGGACTAAATCTCTCAAATGATCTGAATTACTTGCATGAATCAACTAGTGTTAAGGAAGGAGTGCGATATTTGTATCAAAAGACGGCACAAAGTGGAATCTTCAGGAAGAAGATTTTTACAGTATGTGGAGAAGCAGAATATCTATGTGCAGTAAAACGATTTACTTATCACGAGGAGTGGAGCACACCCCGTGAGAAGACTTATATAATGTGTTCTGTCACTTCGGTGAGAGATTTCTTAAGTAACTCACGAAATACAAACTGGGGGTGTGGAGTTCAAAAGATGAGGGTAGGATAATTAAAAAGAGAAGAGTGTCTCGTGATCTTGAATTGATCAGAAATGCATTTGTTCCATGTTATTGGAGTTTGATCCGTGTTTGAGACTAACAGTAGGTGTAATTTGGCCTCTGCTGCATCAATCCTGACCTTTAAATACTGTTAAGAATAAAGATAAATGCTCCAGTTGGTTATGAACAGCGTCAGTGTTGGGTTCAGTATGACACAGAAGGCGATTTCAACAGCTGGTCAACAGAAGACATAAAGTACAATGCTTACAACTGAACACTAGAGTCTACTGTTAACTAAAAATACTATGCTCTAAATTACAACATCATGACCACTGACAGGAGAAGTAAATAACATTGACCATCTTGTGGCAACTCAGTGTTCTGCTGGGAAACTTTTGGACCTGGCATTCATTCATGTGGATGTTACTTAGACATGTAGCACCCACCTAGACCAGACCAGGCACCCCCACCCCATAGCAATGACACTCCTTGATGTCAGCAACCATCCCCAGCAGGATTCAGCCTGACACAGACACGCACACAAAAACTGTTTAGGAACAACTAAAAAAAAAACACGAAGAACAGCACAAGGTGTTGACCTGGCCTCCAAATTCACTAGATCCCAAACTGATCAAGCATCTGTGGGATGCACTGGAACAAGACCGCATCCTGACCTTATGTTTCCTGTTTTAAAATGCTGCTGTCCCTCACTGTACCCGTTACATTCATTTGTGTACTAATGGGTGCTTTTATTGAATATATTTGATTTTATTATGTACAGCCCCTCAACCCACAGGACCCAAAGGCCCCCAACTAACAACATTCTGTTACCAGACACCACAGGACACCCTCAGAAGACCCATGTCCATTCTCTGATGAGTCACAGCTGTTTTGGAGGCACAAGGGAGACCTACACAATATTAGGAATTATGCACAGTGAAGCCATAAGGTTAGCCAGGAAATCCCTTATTTAGCCGGTTAGCAGACCAGGCCCCAACCAAAAACAAATAAAAAAATACTTTGTGGCACAGGATGTGAAATCCTTAAACATCTTGTTGGAAGTTTAAACGAAAAACATAAACTAAACCAAACTCATCAGACTTCCAGAAATCCACAGCGTACCATGAGGTCTCCTGCAGTAATGTTATCCGGTGACGGCCACTTGGCTCAGCCATGATGCCATTGCAAAATGTTTCAGCTCAGTGAAAATTACTCAGAATGCAATATGAAATACGGTATTTTACTGTAATGAAAGAATGATCTACTGCTATATCTACTGCAATGTTGCACTTCCACCATTTAGCAATGTTTGTTCAGATTCATGAAATCTAAGTAGGGAAGACTTGCATGGGAATTTATTGTGATAATATTGTGAGAATGAGAAATTCCATTGAGGTGTTCTTGATTTTTGTTCTATTTTTTCCATTCACAAATTGAGTTAACATGTTTTGGCATGTCACACTGATCTTGACCTTTGACCTTTGATCACAGAAATTGTCAGTTCATCTGTGAGTCCAAGACAACTCGGAAACGTACTGCCTCTGGCCAAGGCTGCTGCAAAACTGAACTAATGTAGTTCAGTGTAAATTGAATAAGGAAGACTATCTTTATCCTCTCTCTCTCTCTCTCTCTCTCTCTTCCTTGATCAGTTGACTAAGGGAGTTTCCAGTTACACCATTCAGATTGAACCCCAATCAGCCAATCATGTGATCGCCGTGAAACTTTAAATATATTCTCCCCCTGCCGCTGTCAGCTGTCGTTTCAGATTAACGCTGCCCTAACCCTCTTTGGGACCAGCCAGTGTTAACATCCAGGGCCCAGGTAGAGCTCATCAAAGTCCACTCCTGCAAGATATTTGTTTCTTTATTAAATCCAGACATTTCGGCTGGACATTTCTCAAATTGTGCATGGAATTAAATAAAATCTTTAAAAAAAATGGGGCTAAATGGGACGCTTCCATCATCACTCTCATTGTTTTTGTACATTTTTCTGCTGTGACATGATTCAATATAAAATAAATTAAAGAAACTGAGGGGGGAAGAAAAGAATACCACCAACATTTTAAAAAAAATTGAAATGTCACATCGGTGTAAATAATAAAACGAGTAACGGCTGAATTGCAGGGTAAGATTTTCTTGGATTGGTGGGACACTTCTATTTTTACTTTTATGATAAGTCTAATATGACATGACTCCTAGTGATCTGATGAAAGTGATCTGAAATGCAAGAAATTGCACCTGGAGCTCCTAGCTGTCGAACACTGCCACCTAGCGGTTACAGTGACCTATTGCATCAAATACTCTTTTATTTTTTTATATACATATATCATTTCCTGAGTAAGGGATTCCTTCGTGTACAGTTTGCTTCCACTCCTCCATAGATGTATAAACCATGCATCAGCCAGCTCTGTTCTTACATAGAGGAAACCAGAATCTGTTTAAAGTTCATGGAAAAAATCTGTGAAAATACTAAGAGTTATTATTTACATCCAGTCGATCATCATTTGACAACATCTGGATACTTTCCTCTTATTTTGCTGCCTCTGAACACTTTTTGGCAAATACACGACTGTTTCTCCTTGAGACTTGAGAGATTGAGTATGTAGATGAGTAACTGCAGCTCCTCAGAAAAAGCTGACTGTTTGTGAAAAGTGCAGAGAACTAACTTGGAACTACTCCCTCACCACCTACACACGCAATTCTCAGAGTCTGGGATCCAGTTAAAGTATGAATCAGCGGTTTGTTTTAAAGTCAGTCTTGAGTCAAAAAGCCAACAACGATTAAGAGACACTTGAGCAGATCAACCCTTTTCACTGAAGTTAAACATGTACTGCTTCTGGCCTTATGTGTTCCAGATGGGTCCCATTTAAATCTACTCCGCAGGCAGATTGCGCAACATTGGCCTTTTTTTTCTTAACCACGTGAAATCATAAGACTTGATTCTCAACAGCCATTACAAAGTATCGACGCACACAGAGAAGTATTTACATCTGTAAATGTGCAGGCTAGTGAGAGTGAAAGTGTTTCAGTAAGTCTAACAATTAACAGACTCCCAGCTGACCTGAAAACACCTCAACAAATCCTGAGGTAAATAAGCCTTAAAGTATAAAACAGACAGCGCAGATTGACTGATTACACTGTGCCTCATGCGCAGTGACATCATAACATCAACACAATCAGAGCAATGATATTTAGCCACGCTCCTTGTCATGAATGGGAAAGCTCCGCTCTGGAATGAGCGCTTGATTTTTTTAACAGGCATGAGCAAGCCCAGTAAAGTAAGCTAGTGACTGTGCACGGTGATAATGCAACAAGTTGTCCCATATTCAGAGTGAGTCAGTAAAGGAAATGCCAAACAGCATGTTGCTTAATGCTTCCCTTTTGTCTCCAAATGCCAATCTGATGGTCAAAACCTCACCACCTAATGACTAGATGTAAAATAATGAAGTGAAAACACGTTTAAACCATTACATTATATGTATAAAAGAATGACGTAGCCACCGTATCTGAAAAGTGAAGCCTCCCATTTAAAAATCAGCCACTTCTTTCAGGAAATACTGTATCAAAACATTTATTTTACAAGTCATTATGACCTCATTTGCTGAATTCCCATAATCTGATGTTAGCTGGTGGTGGTCATGTTCTCATATAGTCAAAAATAAGGTGGCATCTACAAACGAATGTCTCAAGTGGCTGCTTCAACCCTGTATGGAATTTTCTGAGTTAACGTCTCACTCTTAATCTTCTTGGTTGACGGCGGGACATGAAACTAAACAAAACAACAAAAATGTAATTTAATCTCCAAAGTCTCTAAACACTAAAATAAATGTCTTGCCGAAGAAAGAGCTTGTCACAGCACGTTGGAGCAGCCCAAAAGCCTATCTCAACAACAATTAGCATGTTTGTACAGACGTTCATATCCCCTAGAAGATGATTTCTACTGACATCAATGTTACTTCAACCCGACTGAAATAATTCTGATCAGAGAATCCAACTTAATTATTTTCATGGTCGCTAAATAACATCGGAAAATTCTGGCTATAGTCATCTTTTCAAACTATTTTTGGAACAACTTGTTGTTTTGAAACCGCCATGTTTCTTAATCTTCTCTAACTCAGGTCACTTAAAAAGTCCTTTTGATCAGAATAATCTGTTCTCACTGAGGTGGTTACTCAGCTAAATAATGCTAATTTTGAATTATTACCATGCTAACACGCTAAACTGCAGTTTAACTATCTTAAAATGTTGCTGTTCACACTATTAGCCACAGTGTAAACACAGCATTTTAAGAATTCTATGTCGTTTGATACTAGGGCACTTACATGTCACAATTCAAGCAACAAAAGCTACAACTCGGTCAACGCTAGCAACATTATCAGTTGCCATTTAAGTTGTCGACAGCGTTATCCATTTCGTTTTTAACTGGTAAAATAACATATATGATTGGTTGAGGGTCGTTAGAGCGAGTGACAATAAAGAAGTTGAAGCTAGCTAAACTTTGATAGTAACGCTGTCACGTAGCGACAAGTGCTGCGCGTCAGTCATAGCGGATTGTTGGCTTTCTTTGAAATTTAACTACAGCTTGTTACAGCATATCAAAACTGAGCTACAATTTTGTTTTAGCAGTCGTTGGTTAACTTAAATGACGTCACCAACGAAGCAGCGAGCTCTTTACGTCAGCGTGCCACAGAATGACGTCATAATGGGTGACTGTGACTTTTGATACAAACGGCCTCTACTGTGCCAACGGCAACTGAACGCAAGCAACTGGTGTTAAAGCTGAAACTTTAATCAACCTATTTTGTGAGTTAATGTTTGGACAATCGAATCACCTATGACCATGTCCTGTGGAGTTTGACTCATCAGGGAAAGAAGAAAAACTCGAAACGCTTTAATCTGATATAATCCCTCAAAAAATATAAAATAAATAAAAAAAATTCCCTGGAAAACCCAGCAGTCTGCCTCGTTTCCACTTTCAGGAAGTTGATTGCTAGTGCTGCTGCTGTGATGTCACTGGCTCGTATAATAAGGTGTCACTGCTTGATACAGAGGCGGCCAGAGGGATACAAGGCAGCGTTGTGGTCTGAGCTCCGATGAGATGAAGAGTTATTCAGCGTTTAAGAAGAGAACCCAGTCCGTGATTGTTACCAAGCGACAGGATCTCTGCGCATTTAGTTGAGACAGCCGGCGACGACTGCTGGAAAAGTATAGCACATCTGCGAGAAAAAGAAACGAAGAAAGACGCCTCAGATCAGCCTCCGGTATGTACTTGTACCCCTTAAAACTCAGACAACAGATTTTAACAACCTGCCCTTAAAAGACGTTAAGCTGACATTTTATCTCAGCGTGTGATCTTTAACACCATGTGCTCTGCCCGTGTAGATGCTGCCTTCTGGATTAACCGCGTTTGATTGATTTTTGTTGAATTTCTGTCAGTGCCGTAGCGGTTAAAAAAACAACAACAACCAATGCTGGCAGCTTGAAAGCAACACACATTCACGGCATGTATCAGTGCTGTTGCAGATTTTGCAGTATTCACCATCGCGTCGGGTCCGTTTTGCATTGTTTTTTCAGAGTGAACTCCCGCAAATGCACCACTGTCGCTGATCATTTCTTCCTGGTAATGTGGCGAGACAAGCTTCCTTGTAGGCGATTTCTCCACCAAAACGACCACTTTCACTCAAACTGCGCACGAATCATGTAGGCAATGCGTGTTTATCCATAATAATATCTGTCTATAATGTTGTTGGTCTTGTTTCGTGCAGGTCTCTGTCCCACGGGAGCCATGGTGGCAGCAGTCCTCAAGATGTATTTCATAGGAACGGCGCTGACGGTCCTCGCCGTCATTTACGGAATCGTGGACTCCTTCGGCGGCCTCATGTACGTCCAGGACCAGCGCTACATACTGGAGCTGAATCATCAGACTCACGAGGGGCCCCTCTCTCCCAGCAACACCCCCAGGGGACCCCGTATGACTAGAACCATTGGCTCATGAGGGGATTTTAATGCCTGACTACTTGGATGCACTTTGGGGGAAAGGGAAAGGAAGAGAAAGAACACACAGACTCTTAAAGGATGGACTCGATATGGATGCTACATCCAACACGTTACTGTTGTCTTTTAACTTGTAGGCTACCATCTGCTGTCGGAAAACTGTTGCAGCTAACCTCTTAGAGCAACTGACAAGTTGTAAGAGCACTACTGAAGACTGAATTGCACTAAAGTGAAAATGTTATTAAACGATTTTCTTTTTTAAAAAAATTATGTAATGTAGTTCATGGCTGGAATATAAGCGAAAAGCTTCTATATGTCCAATTTCGAGGGGGTCGAGAGATATTTAAAATGTTCTGATGTCCAACAAAGGTTCAAAAAAAGGCAACTGGACTTGTAGAGATTTTTGAGAAGATGTTTCACCACTCATCCGAGTATCTTCTTCAGTTCTAGGGGACTGGTGGGAAGTTTGAGGTTTAAATAGGAACTCCTCCTGAAAACTTGCTTGTTACGCTAACAACCAGACACTGGTGCAGCTAATTTCCATTAACCAGTTTCTAGAACTGAAGAAGCTACTCGGATGAGTGGTGAAACGTCTTCTCAAAAAACTATACAAGTCCAGTTGCCTTTTTTTTTTGAACCTTTATTGGAAATACCATGACCTGGGTGACTGATAACCTTCACAGACAAAATGTGGGCGCTTCTTCTAATCTTTATTTTTTAGTGGGGTATTGCGTATTTCCCATTACATGTTACAGAAGTGAAACCATTGGAGAGGTTTAGAAGGAAAATCAGTTTTTAGTCGTTTCATAATTTCAGATTTTATGATATGTGACCCTGTTTGCACACTGCACAGACCAGACCGCTGTAAAACCAGTGGTTTAGTCTTTAACCACGTGTAAAATCAACATCGCCATAAAGGAGGGGGAAAAAAAAACTTTACATCAGATCTAACGGAGAGTGAATTGGAAAGAACACGAAAAGAGCAAGTGCACATCAGATATGACTAAAAGATTACATTCCACCACTGGAAAAGTCCCTGTTATCTATCTGTATCAGATGTACTAAAAATATAAGACAGTTGGAAAAGTATGCTGGAAGTGAGAGTTCGACAGGCCCCGACAAAGTCCGAGCCATTCGAGGGACGAAATCAAACAAAAAAAAAAAAAACCCAAAAACTTCAGCAGTTCAAACAGACCCTTCATTCTCGAGAAGTGTGATTACGCAAGAGCAGCCCCGTAGATCCATTCACACGCCCCCGATGAGTGAACAAA
>JASGAT010342430.1:0-14683 GCA_030220025.1 Chelon auratus | reverse complement strand
TTCAGCAACATTATGTGCCCAAAGAATGAGGTCAGCTGACTACCTGAATATACTGAATGACCAGGTTATTCCATCAATGGATTTTTTCTTCCCTGATGGCATGGACATATTCTAAGATGACAATGCCAGGATTCATGGGGCTCAAATTGTGAAAGAGTGGTTCAGGGAGCGTGAGACATAATTATCACACATGGGTTGTCCACCACAGAGTCCAGACCGTAACCCCATTGAGGATCTTTGGGATATGCTGGAGAAGGCTTTGTGTGGTGGTCAGACTCTCCCATCATCAATACAAGATCCTGGTGAAAAATGAATGCAACACTGGATGGAAATAAATCTTGTGACATTGCAGAAGCTTATTGAAACAATGCCACAGCGAATGCGTGCTGTAATCTAAGCTAAAGGTGGTCCAACGAAATATTAGACTGTTTTTTTGGGGGGGGTTTTTTGTTGGTGGCGACTTTTATTTTGGCCAGGTGGTGTATCTTATGCAATTACGGCTTCCTGTTTAGTTTTTTATTAGAAACTGCACTTTAGTTTGAAAAGCCAAACTTCTGTCTGAACCCCTCTGGATGTTGTCATTACTATTGTCACTATTTCAGTACCTTAAGGCAAGATTTTTTAAAAATATATCTCTTCATCCATAAATTATTCATAAATGTTCAATATTCAAATGTTAGATACACAGATTAAACAGAAGCGTGGGGGGTTGAGCTGACACAATTTAGTCCTCTAACAGAGTGTGTTTTGCCTCTCATGTACCTGGCAGAGAACAAGAGCTGTGCTCCATCAGACCCGTGTCACTGCACTCAGCATCACTTTTGAGTTTGATCATCCACTCTCACAAAGAACTTTTGTACTTTTCTCACGGTATCGCGCTCTGCACTTTTAGAAGCAATCAAAACAAAACCCCTTCAAATGATTTTTAGGCGGAACCATCTTCGTGTGCAGCACTTCTTTTAAAAATATATTTATTCAGGATAAGGCTGGGTTAGAGACATTTCGTTGTATGTGTAATCGACCATTTTCCAGCATAAAAACTCTTTACAGTGCAACCTAGTGCAAAGATTTAAAGTAAAATCAGATCATTGGAATAGAATGGAATGCAGCAATGATAAAAAATCAAGTATGTCAGAACCAAATTCATTGTCCATGGTAGAAAAGCTTGTTGTCTGTCAACATGGACCAAGTCTTTGTTTAAAACTACATTACACTGTCAGGCTAAAAGTTGAAAATCAGTGCTTGCTTTATAAATTGCCTTGTGGACCGGGGATCATTTTAATTACATGCAAGAGACAAAGAATTTTGCTACATAAATTGTGAAGAAAGATTGACTTGATTTGTGTGTGCGTGTCTGCTGTGGTGTGGAGCTCCACTGCAGCAGGAACTCAAGTATTTTTTAGACTGAAGCACTGGTTGCCCTCTAGTGATATTTACAGGAAGAGCACAGGGAGCCTGCTGTATTATTGGATGCAGAGATTTTTTTTGTTATTATCGGTGTCTCTGAATCAGTATAGATGGGAGTTATTCTGCATCCATGATATTTGATGTTCCCTAATATGGAAAGATATAACTTACATTATATCCCCATATGTCAAAAAAAAAAATGTGTGACCCTTGCGCAAAAGTCAGCATTGATAGTCTGTGTTTGTGTTCTAAAACAGTCAGTCAGTTTCATATTCTGACTTAGAGACGTACTCTATGAGTGTATAACCAGCACATCTTATTTTACAAAAATATAAGCGAAAGCCCATTTACATTCATTTTGTCTCATTCACATGTAGTCTTCAGAAGATCAGAAAAAACACCTCTAGATGTTGTCACTGCTTCTGCTACAAATAAAATGTAGGATGGCAAACTTCCAGCCTGATTTTGTCTCCAGTTAGATTTTTATAAAACCTACAGTATTGCTTAAATCAGTAGTAGTCAAATGTTCCATGTGCCCAGGTTTGTAGACACGGTCGGCAATTTATCTGACGAGGAGAGCTGTCCCTTTTTCTTTCATGCTTTCCGGCTCGTGCCTATGTTGCACTCTCAGCTGGCAGCGTGACTGTCTGTGTCCAAGTCTGAGGCCTCGGCCTCATCCGCAGAGCCGGCCAGCGAGGGGTACGGCCTTGGCTGGTCCAAGTTTACGTAGGTAACCTTCAAACTGATGTAATGCTCTCCTTCCAGACAGGACAGGATGCGTTGCACTTCTGTAACCAAGCTATGGAAGCTAGGTCTGCACTCAGGCTCCGGGTCCCAACATGTCAGCATGACTGAATAGCTGTGGAATGAATAATTGTGTAAACATCTGAATGAGTGGGTACTTGAGTAAATATGAAAGCAGGTGAGGTAACCACAGGATCAGGCATATATAAAAGCATCAGAGAACTGAATATAAGTATCCATTAGCTATAACCTTTACAGTGTAATGTAGTGTAGAACTAAGGCTCCTGAAGAACAGTGAATAAGAAGAAGCTGCAGCTGTGCTATGACATAATAAGCGTTATGTGATACTTATTGGATGCTGGTAGGATACTTACAGAGCATCTGGGCAAAACTGAGGCTGCGGAAGACGACGCCCCTTCAACAAGTAGTGCGTGATGTCATAGGGGTCCACATCCGGATATGGGCTCGCACCTCTGGTTAAAAGCTCCCACAATAAGATGCCGTACGACCACTGAGAAACATACAGGCGAGTAAGTGTTGTCAGTACCAAGATGAACATATTTCTGTGGGCCTGATGAGATCAAGCGCACTCACCACATCAGACTTGGTTGTGAACTTCTGTGTTTGCAGGCTTTCAATGGCCATCCACTTCACGGGGAGCTTCACCCGTTTGTGATCTTGGATGCTGTAGTACTCCTTGTCATAGATGTCTCTGGCCATGCCAAAGTCTGCCACCTTCACTGTGAAGGTTTCATCCAGCCTGTAAAGAGAAAAGAGCTTAAAAGTCAATCTAGTATAGTATCAATTTATCTCTTTAACTAAACTAAAAAAATGCAATACAGAATAAAGTTATGTCTACCAAACTGTCTTTGTACATGCACTTTTTTAAAATCTTCTGTGGGTGACATTAGTATTTCCTCATCAGTGGTGAAGCAGGCCATGGTCAGTCAGGCAAAGCCTTTCAATGACTTGTCGAGGGGGGTGGTGGCTAGCAATCAGGGTATGATTCACACTCACATGCAGTTACGTGCAGCCAGGTCTCTGTGAACAAATTTCTTTAGGGCTAAGTACTCCATGCCCTTAGCAACTTGAAGCCCAAAGCCAATCAGGTCCTTCACTGTTGGGTTCTGCGGAGGACAAAGAAATCTTGACTACAGTCCAAGCACACGTGCTGAAACCCCTTAATCAGGTTAATGGAGCACATATCCACATTCATGACCCTTCTGGTGAATGAGCCGCATTGTTTAATTTACCCTTTTCTCGGATCGGATGAAGTGGCGCACATCTCCGTGCTTCATGTATGGCAGGACCACCAGAGGGAGCCCTTCTTTGGGCAGCATGATGCCCAGCAGAGACAGTATGTTGGGGTGGTCGAAGCCTTTCATGATGATGCCCTCTCTGAGGAACTGATCCACTTCACCCAAGTCAGAGATCCCTGTTAATAAAAGGTATGCTTTTAAGCAAACGCATCTACCAGCCAAGAATTCATAATCCTGATTCACATTAGAAAGTAAATTAACTTACTGTTCAGTGATTTAACAGCACAGTGGGTTTCTTGTTTATTGCTGTCTATCAGGTATCCGTGATAAACTGTTCCAAAGTGACCTGTTTAGGAGGACAAAGCGGCTGAGTGGAACATCTGTGCTAAGCTTTCACTTACAGTGGAAAAAAAATAAAAACGAACAACACACGAGGCTTACCTTTGCCAATGATCTGGCTATCCTCAATTCGAAGCATGTCAGCAGGAATCAGCACTTCTTTGACCTCTTCAAGGAGATCCGAACTCAAACTAACCATGGATATATTGTCCCGGGGCATTAAAGGGACCGACAGATGATCATAGCTGGCGGCGTACATTAAACCTTGGAAGGCCATTCCTCCTGAACCAGACGTTTGATGGGACAGATCAACTGTTACGCATGAAATAAACCACACAAACAGGAAAAGGAAACTGAAATAAAGCAGATAAAGGTGAAAAAGAAAAGTAGAAGCATTTGGTTGTATAGTTTGGGGTTTCCGGAACAAAGATACTATCCACATCTATTCATTTTGGTGACTTTTGCCACATATAGCTATAAATAAACTAAACCATACTAAGCTAAGCCATGCTATTCTGTGTTTTAGGTTTATACATATTGAGTATTTTTAACAGGTATGTGTGTGTGTGTCTCACCTCGTCTATAGTCACCTGTAGGAGAGGCATCAAGATGACTCCCCATGCGGTTACGTGACAACATTGTCGATAAGCGGCTCTCTATGTTTGCTGAAAGGATGTATTTATTATAATGTAAATCACTGAACAGTAAAGAAATAAAAATCTGGTAAATTATATACAGATGACAGCACAGAATACATCCAGTCCATTAGGTAAGGATTTTAGCTTTGTAGAACTTTACTCACCTCTCTTTTTCTTCCTTAAATGAATCATCACCATTAATGCAAGGCCAGCACCTGCTACCAGTGCAGCGAGGATGCCCAGGACGATGCCGGCAATCACAGTTTTGTTGTGGTTGTCATCAAAGACTACTGTGCCCACATTGAAAACTTCCCCGTTCACAGACACCTAGATCAGTGATACTTATTGTTTAGTATCTGTTTAAAGTTCACAGGCGAATCAGGTTACTAGAGGCGTTTTAAAAGCAGGCTTTCTTACGTCGACAGGCAGTCCGTTGCTGGGGATATCCAGGCCCTTGGGAATCCTGCAGGTCAGCTCATTTAACAGTACCTTGGCGTGGCAGTCCACCCCGCCAATGGTCATTTGGATCTTCATACAAGCTTGGACTGCGTTCAGCTTGCTATGCTGTTGTGAACATGTATTAACAATCAAGCTGGTAAAGTATTACTGTTGTTCAGATTTTAATGCAAGCTGTCAAACTGTGTAAGTAGTAATAAACTGATTTGGAAAAAATGTACATACGTGCAGTGAAACCTCGGTTTCTCCTGGTTTTAGAGGTAGCACGCTGTCATCATTTTCAAAGGGAATAATTTTGGCGTCAGGGTGGTAATCAAAGCGCTTCCTCCACAGGTCACTTTTTCCTTCGATGTGAATAGAAATCTCTCCCGTCACCATGTTTTCGTCTGACCATTCCTCTGGAAAAGTAGGGGCCCAGCACTCCATATGTGTGGCATTAACTGTGCCATTGCAGACCTCAAATGAAATAAACGCATATGTATTTTAACTTTAAGTTATTAAGTATAGACCTGGTGTTCTCTGGTCACAAGACAACGTTTACTTGGTGGGGTTTGATTTAAATAAGTTAAAAGAAGAAGATTTACTCAAAATGGAAAAAATGGAATTACATACTTGCTGAAGGGGTCCTCTGTTCAGATTTTTGGGAGTGTACTGAATCACAGTTTTGTAGGCAGGGTCGAGGTTCTGACCTTCTATCACCAGCTTGGAGCCTCTGTTTAGTAGCACGAATGAGCGCGTTACTACACCATTGACTTTGACTTTGTCTTATGTGAGAGAGTGTTTCATTTTGATGATGAACTGAGGTCAGGGAGCCCTACCTTTGGAAACTGCAGCTGGGACGTAAAGACGTTATAGCAGGGTTTTCCTTGTAGGAGAACATCATCGGGGCAGTCACTTGTAGGCTGTCAATTACGATTTTCACAGGCACTTCCCCGACAACTGCTGCAGCTGCTGTTTGGCAGGTAATTGAAGACAAGGCCCCACTTCCTTCAGATACACTGAAAGCAAGATAAATCATGATAATCAAATATAAAGGTCCAACTTTTTGGCCGGTGGAACTTCTTGGCGTCCACTGGGGAGCTTCCTCGAGAACTACAACTACCAGCTAGCCTCTCATACAGCACAAAAGTATCTGAGAGCTGCTTTGCAAATTGCAGATGACCTAAGAAATGCAGAAAACTGTGACTGTCCCCAGTGAATCGGAGACTTTTTGTAGACATGTAGACAACAATCCAGCCATTTGTGTTGCTCACCTTAGAATTTTGCACTGTTTGTCTGCAAAGACAACTTCTCTCTGTATCCCAGAATTCAGATATCTGCCTGTTAGCGTGACCGTTGTTCCTCCAAACATGGGTCCGTGGTCGGGCTTGATTTCTGTTATGCGGGGCTCCTGATTCGACAGAGGTGAAATACCTCACATTACAATCTAATATTTCATTATAGACAATACTTCCACAAACACATATTCCATACTGAATGGGTTAGATATCACTTTTAGAAACAGGCGTCATCCTCACCACAAGAGAGAAGCCAGACATCTGAGCTGTGCCTTCGATTGAGTAGCGGCCCTCCACTTCTCCCTCGTGCACTTCCAGAGTTATGTTGAGCTCCTGGTTTGGACTTTTGTCGTGAATTTTGCAAACCAGCCTGTATAAGGAACACAAGGAAAGATGCTGTCTATCAATTCTGTCTGCTGAGATATTAAACAACGGCGAAAGTGGTCACGTAACAAAAACATGCCTCCAGTTGTTTTTAAAACTCAATTTGATGTTGTCCAGTTCTATGTGTTTCATTTAATTGAGGAATTAAATGTCTTAAATTACATGAAACATTACAGTTCTATTTTCTATTATTTAAAAAATGCAGTACACTGCCACAAAGTTGGCTTTTTGTTTTGAAAAGTAAACCACTGGAAAAAGGAAAGATAGAGAATTGGAGAAACAATTTCATTCACTGTGCTGCCAACAGCCGATCAAGCAAATGATACTAGTTTCTGCACAAGACTGGAGTCAAATAATAATAATAATCATCATCGACAATTAATACCGCTAACCAACCAGCAGCTCCCTTGTTGGTTTGTGGCAAACAGTGTGCAGTATTTTTTCACAAAAAAGCTGAGAAAACTGACTGCGAGCGGATTTATGAGCGCAGTTTTATAAGTGTGCTACTCACCTGTTACTGCTGCTCTTTTCAGGCAGGACAGTACACGAGGTCCCAGAGCTCAAAGAGCCCACAGTAATGATGTGGGTCACGCCACTGATGATGGCCGGCCGCAGAGGAGACTGAAACTCTGCACCGCACAGTGTCACTTCTGTCTCTCCTCCAGCAGGTACTGTTTTGGGGAAAACCTGAAAATAAAAGCGTTAACATACAGCAGCCGTAAACTGTACATCCGGCGTGATCGGTGCAACTCTGTGACTCATTTTGCTTCACGGGTAATCAGCTGATCTACCTCTGTTATGACAGGTGCACAGGAGTGGTTGTTCCACTGTGAGGTACAGTTGTGCTGCCTTGAGCAGATTCCTGAACACCAGCCACAGTTCATGAAGCGTGGGGCCGTCAAGCACATGGAGCATGTCAAAAAATGTGCACACCCAGGTCCCGTGGATGGCACCCTGAACATCTTGATTGTGGAGAGAGTAAGACGAGGGTGAGGCTGAGCCATAAAAGTGAGGAAAGCAGTCCAAAGATGAGCAGTACCTGCTGCAGTTATTGCAGAATTTACCTTATTTCCAGCCACAAAAAGAAGTGAATCCTTGGAGTACACAGCTGCTGACCTGGATACTCCGACGTCACCCAGTGAATAGTTGGCAAAAATAATAGGCTTGTAAAGGCTTGTAAGAATCACCTAAAGCAGTGAAATGGAAAAGTAACGTTACACTGATTCTTAGTAATAGAAATCATACCATACACCCACAGAAAGCAGAAAAAAAAATTAATGAAGCTCAGCGTTCAAGTTCAATCAGGAAGACCATCTTTATCATCTCTCATTTACAGCTCATTCTTTCTTCCTGCTTCTCTAATCAGCTGACTATGGGAGTTTTTGGCTTAGTCATTCAAATTTCCTCACTATCTCAATCATGTCAGCGCTGTCAAACTGTTGATAGGTTCTCCTCTGCAGCTGTCATCTGTCATTACAGTTTACATCCTTTACATCTTTACATCCAGGGCCCAAGTTGACCTCATTAGAGCCCACTATTCATCCCATGCAGATCTCCAGCATCCTCTTTTTCTCATCACATCCCACCCTCTATTCCCCAATCATGTCTCGATTGGGTTTAATCACCACAGACTATTACATTTCTCTTATTGGGCACGTTATAAAATAAAAGACTGACTGAAATATATTTAGTATAATGCGTTCCAGCTCACTAGCACAGCTCGTTACCTGCAGTATCCTGCCGTCTGACGTTCCAAAATGTCCCAGAGTATGATTCCCAATAGTGTTGACCAGGACAGAGGTGAACAGGACGTCTCTCATCTGGTTGTTGAATATGTCTATTCTATAGTGTGGCTTTGACACCAGAGTGGCCTTGGCACTGCACGTGTCATTTCCTTCAGAGCTCTGTGCAGGTTGGAAAAACACAGTCACACACACAGTCAGACCTTCCTGTATCCCTGCCTCCACTAACACTGGTCCTCCATACGCAGAGATATATACCAGCACATGCATAACCTTGCATGAGAAGAAGTGGGATAGAAAGAGCAAACAGAGAGAATTTTAATTTATCCTTTTAAAGAGGAAGCGCTCCTCGCCTCCAGTCATGGTAACAAGCTGTGAGAGGAAGGTCATAAACCAGCTGTGAAACCCGCTCTGTTGACTCTGTGACTGTTTCTCAGTGGATACACTGCACTATTGAAACTGGACTTTTTATACATTCACACACATAAAACAGTGGAGGAAAGAGAGTAGGTGGCTGGTTGGCAGAGTGTGAGTCACAAAGAAGGTTATTACTCAAAAAAAAAAAAAAAAAGAAGACAGGATACGTTAAAGTAATGGTAAACATTCCACTGCAAAGCAGTTTTAGCTGGCCTGCCCCAACATGCCCCAGTCCGCCTCCCACATGAGTGCCCAATAATCACACCACTAGATGTCACTTTGAATTTCAAAGTTGTGGAAATACCAATTCCCAATTTCAATTACAGCCTTATGATTTTTTTCAGCCAGTGAATAAAGGGTGAATTGTATTTTTTTTTTCACGCCACCTCTCTCTTCTTCAGCGTTCTTCCAATTTCCTGCTCAAATAAAAATGCGTAGAAGACAGGCGCAGTCCGACTCTAACCCTCCCCTTGAAATTCCACCTTTTTATCAGCGGGATTTATAACTTGTGTTTGTTGGCACGCATTCCTGTAGGTGTACACATGTCTGCGAGAGCTCAAAGGACACAGATTGAACTCCATAAAAGGAGAAGGCCACACCTTTATTTTTTTGTGTGTGAGTGTGTTGTCGGGAACTGTAGCCAGATTCAAGGTGTTGTAAGAAGGAACGTCTGGATGGTAGGACTGAATCTTCCAACAGTTTTGTTTTTCACTTCCATTCATTTTCCCTTCTGGCACCTTACCGGTTAAGAACTTAAAATGTGAAAATGAAAAACAAACTACATTCCTAGTGTGATCACTGAGCATTTCATCGTGGTATACTGTACATATCTGATGACAAAGCTTTGTTCTGTAAACAGCTGCAACTCTTTCAGAGAGAAAACTGGAACGTAGAAGCGGAGAAATGGTGTGGCAATGTGCAGGACCCACTACTGACTCATCCACCCCTCCCTGTTCTCTCATCTGGCCCCGCTCTCCTTCCCACATACACACCTTCCTCAAAGTTCCCATTGAACATTCTAGCGTCGAGATTCACTTTATGGACTTACTGAAGTGTGTCTCATAAAATCCCTCATTGTTCAAGACTGCCAACTACAGTACACTGATCACAGGTGACTTAATTACACAATGTTTGTTTGGATAGGTCACTTCTTGTCTGGGTATTGGGTGAACTTTGTACTGTTGCTCTGCTCTGGTGACATATAAAAAAAAAAGTTACTCACTTCATGTGGGCAGCTCTCACTTGCTTGGAAGTGGCACAGACCTCTGGACAGCTGCTCTGACCCAGACTTACAGCAGGCCTCCACGCCCCGGTCAATCGCATTGTTTACTTGAGTCAAAGGAAAGGCGCACAGGGCTGAGTGTTTCTGGGGTTGACCAAGCTCATTCACTTTTGCGAACACCCCAAACAGGATATTTTCTCTCTCTTGCACCCTCAGCTCGTCGGCCAAGTCCTTCCCTGCTCGCCCAAAATGTGCCGCTTGCAGCCCATTATACACGATGTCCTTGAAAGTACCTCTCCGTCTCCTCCTGCGCTTTGGTTCGTGCCGACACTCCAGCACCACCTCCCTGTACATCCACACCTCTGGGATTAAATTGGGAAGCCGTCCCAGACGAGTCTGAAAAGGTGAATTGCTCTTGGAGGGATTTTCCCTCTGCAGGGACAGAAAGTAAACATAGTCATCGGTGGAGAAACTGTATATGTAGTCAATCCTGTAAGAATCACGTAGACTGGGGAGCACTGTCAAGCCATTTGTGACCAAGTGAAAGCCGTCCTCAGTTGAAAGTGGCCTCATCACAGATATTGACCTCCTCGGGTACCTCTGCGCCACTTTTCCATTGACAGAGGCCGCTACAAAGAATAGCGATGTGGCCCCCTGTTCAACGATGGTGACTTTGGTGCCGAGTGGGCTAGCCAAACAGTCGGGACAGTTGACCGGAGAGTTTTGCTCTTTTCTGTATAAACACTTAGGCTCAGGTTGTGGAAAGCTAATGTCAATAAAGTAACAGATCCCATGATGAGTACTTCCACAGATGTACAAGTATGGCAAGAGAAATCCAGCAGGATCTAAAAGTAGAACCTCGTTGTCTGTATTCACTGGATCCTCAGGATCAGTTTCTATCTCACACGCCCGACAGGTTTCACAATCAGGACTGCCAACAGGCCCAGTTTTCACCTCCCAGAGTTTTTTCATTGAATGGTCAACTGCCAGTATTACATTCTGGCATGCAACATACATTTCCGATGGGTTTTCATGCCGGTTGACTTCAATGTTCTGTATAGGACTGTCTGTTTGGAGGTGGGGGAGGAAATATTCTACAGTGAAATCCACGAGGCTGCGAGGAGCAGAGGGACATGTGTGCTGTCCTGAGGCAGCTTTTGCTTGTATCCATATGCATATTGTCAGCAAGACAGTCAAAGTGTGCATCTCCACGTCACAGTCCAGTAAGTGCTATCTATGAGACACTTTCCTCATAGAGTACATTTTGGAAAACCAGTGGGGGTTCTGTGAGAGAAAACAGAGAAGGAATGTTGAGATTTAACAGACAGTAGAGAGCTCTAACATTTGATCCTTACGTTCAACAGAGAGTCGCCGATTTAGAAGTGTAGGAGGATATTGTAAACATTTTAGCTTGCTTAAAATACGCAATATGGGAAACTGGGGAAAGAAAGGGGAAAAAATGCATCAACAGCTGATTTCCTTTTGGATTAAGCAGTTGCTTCAGTTTCAAAGGAGACTTCCACAAACCGAGATAAGATTTGATGTGCACCGATAGCTGTGAAACTTAAGGGTTTAAAGCTGATAAAGACAGTGGAAACATTGGCAGGTTTCAAGATAAAAACTCAAGTGGGCAAGACATAACTTGCTTCAGCATGTGAAGCCGGTGTGGAAATGTACAGGTCTCTGGAGTCCCCACATAATCCAAAAAAATAGTATTAACTACATTATATATGTCAAATAATATAGGCCTACTGATTTAATTTTTACAATCAATATCTGTACACATGATTCTAATTATAGCCATTTTAACAGTCATCTTCCCAATACCATAGCGGTACAGCTGATCTTTATTAGTAGTATTATTATTAGACTACATTAGAATATTTGTATTTTAACTGTTTAAAATAAATCTGCACACAAAGACGCCATTAAGCCGCGAAAATAACGGTCATTAACCAACACTTAATCATAATCCATAAAAGGAGACTCTTACCTCGCTTTGAACAGGGAGAAATGTCGCTCAGTTTTCATTAACAGCCTCAGTGTGTGAGTTGCTCACGACACCAGTGTCCTGTGATTGCGAACGTTCCACTCCACTCCACTCCACTGGCCGTACTCACCTGACCGCGTCACTGTGCCACTGTCACAGACTTTACACTGGCACACAACTACTTCGCGCCGTTCAGATAAGCTGCAGCCTATGGCCGAGAACAGGAACCGGAAAGCCCTTTCACAATAAAAGCAAGTCAGGACAGAACCCTCCAAGATGTGGCTCTCGATTAAGTTTTGACGTTACTATCAGACTTTATCTATTAACAGGAAACAATACATACCATAGTAGTGCATGCGTTAAAAAAAACGGAGGAACCAGACAATGAATAAAACGATAAATGTGGCAAATAGGAAGCTATGGGAATCAACTCAAAAGCTTTAAATTAGGCCAAAGTGCTTTTTAAAAAAAGACCAATAATCCAGATATGACTAATAATTCGTAGGATGACACTGATTCGACCTTTTCTTTACTAAATTAGAAAGCAGAGGTTTTATTTTTAACGTTGAAACCGGAAGTGCCACCGTCACTCCGACTCGCTTTACTCTCCTGGTGGATGCTGTCCTGTCAAGCCGCGCCCGCAACGAGGAAGTATGCGAGAATAGTTGCGAAATCCGACCGCCTCAAAAATATCCTCATCGTTTCCTTCCCAAGAGTCATATCATATCAGCAGCTTCAGTTATTCTAAGCTCAGATTTAATGGAAAAACGTTCTCAGCATTTCTCCGTCTGATACCCCCAGACAGGATTTTTTTTCAGCTCTCAGATGAGGAATAAGGTTAACTCCAGCCAGGAAGTTATGAGAAGAATGTGTTCACAGTCCAGACAGACAGCTTTATTTTATTCCTCATAGATGTCCAGAAGCCTTATTGTCAACATAAACGAAGCGACATCCAAAAGTGAAACATCGACCCCTGAATCCAAAGTTCAATAAACAGTCACTCTTCACACTCCAACTGCTCCAAACCTCAAACCACAAAGAGTCTGTCTCATTAATGTTGCAGAGAAAAATGTTGGCAGAAGTAGTTCCTTGAAGGGAAAAAAAATGGGGTGGGGGGTTGAAATGTTGTTTTTACTGGAGCTCCATAAAACAACAGAGGTAAGGACACAGTTTACATCTGTCCTTGTGCAGTTCACTGCCTTCCTAACCCAGACTGAAACTAATGGTCAAGCATTCAGCGTCCTCGCTGAGCCACTCATCTCAGATTTGCTCCAAACAAGGAATATTATGTGCTGCCAGTGAGCAGGAGTGTCTCCAGAAAACATGTTCACATGCTCAAATTCGAGGTTTTAAATTTAAAGTGATTGTTTCCCACAGTGTCTGAATAAGTTTGCTTTGTGCGCATTGTATGTGTGTGTACATTAAATTGCATATGGGGAACAAAAAAGCATTTTAATTGCACCGCATGAATACTTGCGCTGTCAGTGACAGAAGCAGGCTTCTCTCGCTTGCGTTTTTTTTTTTCTCAGAGAATCTACAATAATAATAATAAACACTAACTAAGTTAAATTATCTGGTTATCACATGGTGTGAATGTCCCTGGCGTGGAGCTGCATGTTTCTGATCTGCAGAGTTGCATATTTCCGATCTCATGGCCCCCACCAACCTGCTGAGTGTTCATTGCTTACAGTTACCCATTCCTACCTAACTGTGACAGATAATAGCTTACTTGAAACCTCATGTATTAGTACATTGTGCCAGCAACCTCAGCTGTAACACACCAGCTGTGGTTGCTGACATAGTTTTCTACATCCGTGCTGATGTACTTTTTTAAAACGGTAACACTTTATGCGCAGACTGTTTGCCCACTGAGCTTTTCTACAGTTAATATTTTGAATGCTGCCTCTCATTTTATTTGTCAGTATATCATGCTAGTATCGTGTACTCTTATGTTTGCATGCAGCTTTTTAAGAATTCATCTGCTTCTCTCCCACCTCCCTATTTTTTCTGTTTCTCCACCAGGCTGGATTCAATCTGATGGGTCCCCCCTGAATTCTGCTCTTGGATTTTCATTGCCACTGAAATAATTTGAAATGACCTGAACTGAATGGTGGCGGCAAAGAGGTGTGGTGGTTAGCACTGATGCCTCACAGCAAGAAACCATCAGCCCACCGACACAGCGCGTCACTAAGATCCCAATAAGACCCAGTTTCCTACATTTTCTTATCAAGTAACACACATTACTGTATTCAACTTGCAGTTATATCATACAATCCAGAAAGAGGAAAAAAACATGTCAAATACTAAGCTTAGGCACTGAGGAACTGTGGTGCGGTGGTTAGCACTGATGTCTCACAGCAGTGAGTTTGCATCTCCCTGTGTCTGAAACTTAAGAGAAACTTAAGAAACTTAAGTGTGTTCTATGGTGCCCTGCAGTGATTTCAACCATTACGGGAAGTTCATATTGAAACAGACTTCTGTTTCTAGGTCCTGAACTTCAGTCACACATTACAGTGAGTGTTGTGGTGTGTTTTGCGCTGCCTGTACTTGATTTGTAATTATGAATCACTTCTGGTCACTCCTACACGTGCACTGCTTTTTCTGAATGGGTTTTTTTTTCCCCTACAGCATGAGATTGCTGAAATTAATGACAAACACATTGAGCAATGCCAGGGCGTGTTATTGTTACTGTCTCCATGGTGACACTAAAGAGCCCCTCGAGAAATGTTTCTAGTAATAATTTGTCTCTGACAGGCTTTTTCCATGAAATTAAGCTCACTTCTACTTTTTTCTTTTTTTTTTTTTTTT
>JASGAT010342427.1:0-11115 GCA_030220025.1 Chelon auratus | reverse complement strand
TGTCACACAACTCACCTCAAATGTTAAATAAGTTATCCCAAACAACCTCCCCCGGCATGTTTAGCAAATTAGCATTTGATGACAGGTGTTTGGATTAACACTGATTTAATGAGCTTTATGAAAGTCCCCGGAGGCTGAATGTGGGGTTTTGGGATTACCTACTTCTAGGATACTGTTAAAGACAGGCAAATGGAAAATCTCTTTTCCAAATCCATTAAAATGTGTCCACGTCCTTATCTGCTCAAATCCCACAAGGAACACATCCCAACTGAACGCAGGCACTTTTACTGATGTGAGACTGAGGCAGATGCCTTTCATTGTGCAGATGTGAGGCTCATGTGCAGCAAAACATGGAGTTCCTTTGGACCGTAAACTGATTATCGTGGTGGCATTCTTTATCTCGTGGCATGCTTAATTGGAAACGCATACACAAGGTCATTCACAAAGCAGCAGTCTCCAAGGTAGAGCGGGTATTTTTGACACTTATTGAATATTTTTGAAGCTTATTATTTTGAGTATGTTCAGGATGTTTCAGAGACCCTGATTCGACTGATCGCAAATTCGTGTGTGTGTGTTTGTGTGTGTGTATCTTAGTATACAGTGACACGTGTGTCTGCTGTGACACAAATCTGCACTACAAAGCACTTTGTGTCTGCCCACCTGCAGGCACTGTGAATAATTTTCTCTCTTGCTAGAACTTTTTTAATGTGTTCATTCTCATAAAAACATTACGAATTCTAGTGTTGTGAATCCCAGATTGCTAGTCGTTGGTGTTGGTTTCACAAAGAACTTTTAGATATGGAGAATACAAAGGTATTACCGAGTTAAAGGTACTACCACTGAGTTAAATGATAGATAATAGACCCTGACGCTAACCCACTATTACTAACCCAGACTGAATGCCAACAATCAATGCCGACAATCATTCAGTCTGTAATTTTATCAAGTAAAAATGGCAGAAATATTGTTGTTCAAGTGCAAAGACAGCATAAAGATGGACGGAGGAACAACTCCTCAAAAGTGAAGCCAAAGCAAGTAGAGCTCCACCTGGTGACTGGCATAGGTCATAAGCTCCACCCCCTCCATGTTAGTGGATAGGACTAAAACACAAAAATACATGTCAAATATATTTTTT
The DNA here is from genome assembly GCA_030220025.1 of Chelon auratus. Lineage (NCBI taxonomy): Eukaryota > Metazoa > Chordata > Actinopteri > Mugiliformes > Mugilidae > Chelon > Chelon auratus. The sequence goes on along the minus strand of JASGAT010342427.1, from coordinate 9,980 downwards.
TTCAAGGACGATTTCTGTAATTTTGGGTAGTTATAATACTGGTGCATATTCAAGTAAGAAGAGAAGTTTCGTTTTAGTTAGTTATTTGCCACTACAGAAACAGGATGTGACATTGTGAAGACTACAAGTAGCCATGACAACCACTCCATGAAGTGGTCCCGTGTGGGCCATGAGAGTTGGGAAAATCCAACATTTCATTGGAACTGGTGGAGGTAGAGCAAAGCACAGTATTAATTTAATGAAAACGCGAGTGAGTCTGGCAGAAGTGTGGGCGGGTTCATCAAAATAGCGGCTCCACGTGGCTCCACTCTCAGACCGTACTGTGCAGACTCCGGCTCCGAAGTCACAAGATCGGCCATGTCCCCGGGAAAATAGTGTCAGTTAAGCCAATGCAAGGAAGTGGGGACGCATTGTCCATATTTATATACAGTCTATGTTCCGGCATTCAAGCATTATTCTTTTGCGGTTCTTCTACATTTTTACAATAGCCATTTGAACATATCTGGGTTTCATCTGGGTATTTTCATCTCATATTTGATGTCATTGTTTATATGTTCGAGCCTACAGATGCCCTGACATCTGGAAACTTATGGCAGAATTTACAGTTTAAAGAGATTTTATAAGATCATCAATTAAGCAACTACTGAAATTCTTTTGGGATTAATTATTTTGAGAAAAGTCCACAATGTTCTATATATTTTTTTTCTCTGTAGCTCAAAATATCATTCCGCAATAACAATAAAACCGTATGAAACCTACTACTATTATTACATGTTGTAGTATGTGAAAGAATGTCAGAGAGTGATGTGGAACAGGAAACTTGACAGATTTGAAAAGACATGAACAATGGTCACCTGTGGGAGTTAAAAACTTGTCTCTGCTGAACACGACCTTGTCAATCTTCTCCTTATTGGCCGCTATCCAGACAAAGGGTCTGCAGTGTCACCTGCTGGGGGCCTTGACTGCATCTCAGTAGGAGTAGCTCTCGGTATGTGAGCTCATATAAAAAAAAAATGCGCTCACGGCTTAAAAAACTCAAGTATACATCTGTTGTCCTGTTCTCAAGACTTTTTCAGTGTTTACTTGGCCCTAGTAAAAGTGTGCAATTCTTTTCAACTCCATTGTAAGCGAAAATTGTTTCTGTCTTCAAAGCATATTGGGATGTCTCATATCTCTGACACTGTGAGTGCCTCCAATCTTGTGTAATACGTTGTGTAACTAACACCTCCCAACCTATGTCTGAATTTAGTGCTTGGCTGCGGGCACAATCCCATTACTTAAATGGATAGGACTAATAATAAAATATTACTTCCAACCTAACTGGATTAACAATGATCTTATGTCTGTAGGGATTTTTTGGAGCTGCCGTTTCTACATAAACACCTTTTATATACAAAGCTTTTAAGCAACTTCATTTCGCCTTTGCTGCTTTGTGTTGCTGGATTGGTGGAGGGATAATACAGTAAGTGCATGCTGACAAACAAGAAGGAGAAAACGGCTTATGTGCTTACCGCTGCATTGCACTGTATAGCTGAATTAAAGCCAAGTAGAAGTTAGGTCAGCAGGGGAATACACTGGAAAGTTTGAAGTCTTCTTCCCACAGAAAATGTAGATGAAAGAAGGGGGAGGGATGGTCTGAATCAGCAAGCCGAGACTGAATTGTGAGGTGCACTGTGCGGAGGATTGTGGTCTACTTTTTTTGATTAGTATCTTTATCTATTTATGCAAAACCCCCAACTCTACAAAGAACCCTTTAATATTTTATTTTTGGGGCTGATACCAAATGAGTGGCTGTAAAAATGCGAAATGAGTCCACAGATGAGATCATCAGCTGTACGATCGTCTCCCAGTGCAATACTGCATGCACTTAATGGGAAGCATGTGCTTTATCTCCATATGCTGTTTTTGCAGTTTGTTAATGTCTTGCAGTGTTAATGTGTTCCAATAAAAGATACTAGAAGACTATATGTGATACAAGATGATACCAAACTGCAACTCTGGAAAATACCTATTGTTTAAACCAAGTTTCTGAAGTAGAAAAAATAAAAATAATAACTGGAAGGAAGAATGGAGAGCCCAGACTTTGATGTCCATAATTAGGAGAGGAAATAAGGAACAGAATTACTATCACACACAGGTATGAAGATAATTAAATCTACACCATATATGTTCATTGTATGATTTATGTGCATGTAGACATTGATAAGGATAATAAAAAGATGGTATTGAGTCCCTGCTTCTGGAGATATCGTGGGCCTAATTTAATGAGATGTCTACGACAGTACTGAGACTCTAATTCTCACCCATCACGTCTTCCAGTGTGCAAGCCACACATGACATGTCATTGCCTTTAACCTCAGTTTCAGAGCTCGCAAGATAGTTACATCAGAACCTCTGTATTAATTAATGACTATAAGCTCTCCTTGCTTTCAGTGGTAATATGTTGTGAAAGGGCTGAGAATATATTTCTGACAGGTAAAGGCAGTTGTGTTTGCACTGCAGAATCATAACTAGGGTTCTTACTGCAGAAATACATATTTGGCATTCAAGCCGCGGCCCTCCATTTGGCCAACAGTTGAAATAGACTGATAAGCATGGAGTACAGTAATTGTGGTTGAAGAGTGACCTTCTTAACACTCGTATCTGCTGGTTTTGACCAATGGAGAGGACTTTATAGTGGCTTACAGGTCAACCGGCAGATGTGAATTTTCACACTGATATTATGAAACTGTCAAAATGTCAGTTTGCGCTATGTATATTGATTTTCATAGTGAAATGGCAGAGAAACCACAAGGATATTCTAATGTACGGGTTTTTAGCATCCACTGACAGCTTCACGCTGTATTGGTACGCCCCATTCATGTTTATGAATGGAGAATAATGATGACAAAGATGTTTACAACTGCCTCATCAGTTCAGCTCAGGACAGATGGAAAGGCTTTTTAAGGAACCTATAACTACACAGCAAGCAGAGTGTGTACTAAAAACCTTATTAATGATTCATGCTTAACTTAAGGTCTGTGTCACATATATCAAAGTTGCCAGAAAGACTTGACTTCCCAATCGTAATAGCAAATTGGATACTGGTGTCAGTCTTAGTGGAATAGGTGAAATTACAGTGTCTACAATATGATATGGATGTTGCATTGCAGTAGCGGTGTAACGCATTGGATGCACAAAGTTTAATTATTACCAGGAATTAATAAATTATCCACAGTGATTTGAGACCATGAGCCAATTATTTATTAAGCCGCTGGAGTCATTAACCGTTTAGATGTCAAGGTCAAATCTAAAAAAAAGCAATTGTTTTGTACATTTTAATAAGCAACGGCGACTTCATCATGCAGTTTTTGCTAATGAACACTCACGAAAACCATTTAGTCCAAGACTTAATATACGTAATACATATATATACTTAATAGACGTAATATAAATGACTGAATCGCTAATGAACAAATGAAAACGTGGAAATTGACGTCTATGATTCCATTAAAATGCGTAGAGTGCCAAAAAATAAACATAAACATAAAAACATAAAGAGAAAGACACACTTTCATGTCAAGATGTAAGTGAAGTCTGCTGGGATGAATACAGTATGACTGGCTACATAATGGATCTTTCAGTGCTCCTTTCTTCATAAATATATAAATTTACTTGAGAAGCTTCTCTCCATTGGTGAATATATTATATTTTTTTTTCCTAGACAGAATGTGTTTTGGTTTGCTGTATACTTTTATTTGGAAAAATAAAATAAAACTTTTCGTAATCACTATTGTACTTAACATTATTTAAAATCCAGCCCATCGTTTAAAATCCCACAAAGACGCATCCATTTATTACATTACTCTTTCATATCTTTCCCAAAATATCACCCGTCTCCATTGGGCAGATTTTTAATTTGAGGGTGTAGACTATAACATTATTTAATTTATTTGAAGAAACCACATTACAAGATGTAAACCCTTACATTTATGAACCAGATGGATTTTTGTACTGCAGACAGTTGTACGGCGCTGACATTTGGTGACTCGGAAAAAAGTCATTCAAGGACAGAGAGATTGAAGTGAGCACGGAGGATGAGAGCTGAGCCCCTGAACTATGAAAAAATATTTAAACAAGGAGATGGAAATAAATGAAAGAGCAGAGTAGGTTTAAGTTTATCAAAGATTTATCTGGCAGAAAGGAAAAGGATGTCTAAAGAAGTGTAAGGAAAGAGCATAGTGCATTAGTGAGGAGATAGAGATTTTTGGAGACTTTTGAGGATGGCATAGACGGTGAAGCCGTCCAGACAGACGCCCTAGAGCTGCAACATGGAGTCAAGTAATTTGTGTCTTAAATGTGAATTAATAGGTACACAAAGCCATTTAAAAAATACCACACACGTCCTAAGTCCATTATTTAGTCTATTATGTTTTTGACTTGATGTAATTAATTTGGGATATAAAAAGAATGGTTGGCTTCGCTGCTTTCAAAAACAAAGGAAGAATTTTCCTCAGGCTCCTGCAAGAGTCTCATCTTGTTGATGTTACTTTATTTTTTATTTTTTCCTGGCCTGGTGCCACTAATTAGGGTTTTCCATTATCGGGTTGAGCTGTCTGACAGCCCTGCTGTCCCCATGACATATTCAGCCATGTGCCTCTTATAAGTTAGCTGTGTTTTTATTTCTGTTCTAAAAAAAAAAAAAAAAGGTAAGGATCTTCAGAGCAGGCAGAATCATATCATATAATATCATATAATATGATATCATATGTAGAGTGATATAAATAGAAATAGAAATAGAAATAGAAATAATAGCCAGATAGTATATATACTTTACAATAGTACTGTTTTAAAACAAAGTTGAAATAAAAAGGAAAAAGTATTTTAACATGCGTTTGAAAATTTATGAAGGACATCTGATTCCCCATTTCTAGCTAATTGTGGATGTTAATAGAGCAAGAGCTGATGTACATTAGGTCAAAACAACAATGCTAATAAATTGACAAATTGCATGGATTTTTGTTGTATTTACATATTGCACAAACTGGGTACATTTTGCTTCTGGATGATAAGGTAAATCAAATTAATTTGGAAGGGCTTTGCTATATTTATCTTTGCGTGATTAAATCCACGAACCGGCATCTAGCTCCACTGAGGTATCTGTGTCTGAAACAACAGTGCGAGGGTGGGTCGGCCTGTAAACAATAAAAGCAGAGAAGTCCGCTGCATAGTGTAGCAATCCTCTGTGAATTGCCTTGTGCATATAATATTGTTCTGTAGCACCAGGACTCAAACAGTGGTGCCTGATATTTCATAAGACTGGAGGATTGGAGAGTGTGTGTGTGTGTGGAGGAATCTGAGATGGCAGGGCTGACACAGTCTTGGTCTGCAGGTTTCCTGGAAATAATAAAATTGTGGACCACTATACTAGAAAAAGTATTTTTATTATAAAATAAGAAGGCTGTGCTGGGTATGCTGCGATTCATCACCACCAGTATGGGAAGATTCTGAGAGTCACAAATGCCAACTGGGTCATCCTGGAGCACAAATGATGCACACACATGATTTCTGAGTTATGGGACCTTTGACTCACTACAGACACCAGCAGGTAGGAGCAGTTGGGTGACAACATAATCATATCAGTCATAAAGAACCCAGGCAGCAGCTATAATGGCTACAATATCCTGTGCTTGGGAATTGAAATGGTCAGTTGAATGGTGTGCACATGTACTATCTGTGCAGATTTTGCAGTTTTATCTCATCTCCCTCCATCTCCAACCAGAGTACAGTACTTAGCTTTGTAGAGAACCGACTAAACCCAAGTCTGTTATTGAATTGCTGTTATTAAATCTTCACTGGGGCATGAAAAAGTCATTGGATGTGAGGCGGTTGTATTGAAGTTCATTGAGCAATTCAATGAGCTACGTATAAGACTATGGAATTGCTTCTAATTGCATTTTTTTTTTTGTGAAGAGCAGGGCTGTCTGTGCTTCACGGTATGCAAACAGAAAATGTCATTAAAGTTGCATGCCTGTGTGTGATCTGTGACTGCAGTGTGATCAGCAGATATTGTCCAGATCTATTAAACTTGACAAAGTCTGAATATCTGATTCCACCATAGCTTCAAAATCAGATGTTGATGTAGCCTTGCGATGGCAAAATAACACAAATTAGAAACACAATTTAGCCACAGTGTGCACATATGAATCCATCCAGGGAGTTCGGCACAACATTGTAATTTGTCTCACCATTTAATGAGCAATTGCACTGAAATGGTGCTAGTATTCTCTGGGCAAGTCCCTGTAAGTAGAGCCAAGGCTAACAATTAAGTGTCCACGTACCAAAAAATAAGACATATGTGCGCCTTCCAGGGATGCGGAAGGATTTCTTGTGAGCCAGTTTTCAGCCCACCGGGGCCCAGACTCTTCAGAGGATATCAAGGACTGCAGGACAGTGCCTGGCACTGCCAGTAAATGATGGAATAATCTGGAAACACAGCAGCCAATACTCTGGTCTGATGAGTATTTACCTACAGGGGGTATGCTCATCCCTTCCGTTTTATCTCAGCAAGCACATATGGTGCCCTGTTGCAGGCGCCTCCAACAGGAACGTCTGTTTTCCAGAGGATGCCTGCAGATTATTTATACAGTTTTGTGCACTTGTTATATGGCTATGTGGTGTCAGACAAAAGAGACCTCTTGTCAGAATCGGGGATAGTTTTCTTCCTACTCTGGTCAACCTGTGTCATGCTGTGATATGTGAACTACTTGTGCGTTCCAGACACAGTGACACGAACAATATGCTCTCAATATGGAACATTTTAAACCTTCTGCATCAGTGGCTGCCTTCGGTCCTGTCCTTCAGACAAGAGAACTCCTGTTGAGCCTACACGAGCCACTCCACTTCATTCACTTAAGTGTGCCTTTACCCTGACATCTAATGTGACAGCCAGTCCTCAGGGGGGCATTGATTGCAGTGACCCCGTTGGGAGTAAGGGGGTACATATTTATGTTGCAACAGACAGCTGTCCTTAAGAGTAATGTAATGGAAGGCTGCTGAGACAGACATTGACAGTGAATAGTGGCCCCACCAGGGGCTGAACTGCCTGCATCATCACCTACATCAGCTAAAAGAAAATTATATTCACTTTGAATTAGTTTATCAGGTCGACATCTTTGTCTACCCATGACGATATAAATGTACCCCCAATCAATTATATTTACATAATGAGATTTACAACGTCAAATGATTGTCAAAGACAACTGTTTCAAAATGCCTTTCTTGAGGCAACAAAGGTGAAGGGTGAACGTGTCGGATTTCGGGACAGAGTTCGGCACCTCATGTAAATGAACCGTCCAGACACATAAACGACAGCAAACAACACGACCTGCCCTCTGCTTGTCTTTCAAGGGGCCATTCAAGACAGGCGTTTGTTCTGAAGAAGCGGTGGCAGATAGATCAAAGACTATAAATGCAACTAGAAATGTGAAGTTAATTCAATTTCAATAAACACATTGAGTAGTCAGTAGAAATTTAAGGTGCATCCATTTGATGGCACATGACAAAACTCTCAACATCTCAAAATGTGCTTTGCTGCAAAATGAAAGTAAGTGATTGAAATCTCTTGCCTACCACACTCATTTAAAAACAATTCCAAACAAACTGACATTTTAACGGATGGAAAGCCGTCGTGATTTTTATCAAAAAAAACCCTTCAGTTTTGGAGGACATATTGCTGTGGCATTTATAATAAATTGGCTTTTCCAGTGAACTTCAAAATGCCAGAAAAAAAGGTCACACGTGAGCCGAGAGAATCATATATGTCTGAAAGCGTGCTGAAGTGGCGTTCTTATTGGACCTATTATTTAATCTGTCTTTTTTTTCTTTTTCTTTCTGCTGTTTTAAATGTTCCTGTTCAAAGTCAGTAACCCAATGTGCCAGATGGTTTAGAAACAGTTTGGAAAAGGGCAAGCATTTAAAAAAAAAAAACAAAAAACTTGGCAATTGGACAAACCATCTGTCTATAACTGACAATCTTGGTCTAATTTTACCCAATCAGATTAACAAACCACACACAATTTGCCAAGGAGAAAAACCAAGGAGCTCTGAAAACTTGCTAGCTGTCTGTGTTTCAAGACATTTTATTTATTTATTTATTTTTTGTTTGTTTTGCTTTTGAAGAATATTTGGGGAAGATTTAGTAGTGACCCTCCGTCCGCACCACTACCCCATGAAACCAAGCAAGATGGATTGTCGTGTCAATCTTGGAATCTCACGAGAGTCGAACGACCTCGCAAAGTAACACATTTCCTGCATGCACAGAGGCACACACCCTTTAAAATGACTTTGCATAAAAGGGTTTCTGTTGAGTGTCGGAGCTTAATAAGTAAAAGCAGAATGCACATAACCACTGTCAAAGCAGACAAGACAAAGCTGATTTTCACTTGTAGTTTTGCACACACACACACACACACCTGACACAGGCACATGGGCAATTTGTCCCTGTGAATCCATTTTGAACTGTCTGAACATGACAAATTAAATTCGGCTTTGAAGTTAATATTAAAAAACATTACATTGCTCGAAGCAATCGATGCAGCTAATTGATAGTCATCACTCCTTCCACAGAAGGAAATGCTAGTATGAAATGTTAAACTTAATGATTTTATTCTACACTCCAGTATTGAAGTTTCAGATCAGATCAAATGTCATTTGGACTCTTGATGGCGATGACAGAGAGGACATATCACTTTGGCAAGCCTCACATATCCAAAATAACTTCAAACTTTAATGATTAACCATCACAGAGTAAAGCCTCACTTGTTGGGAGGCTGATTATTTGAATGCCAATCATTTTGTCAGAAAGTCAACCAAAAGGAAAAAATATATTTTTAAGGTTTTGTGCTTTAGAAGTGACACATAACTGAAATGTTTTGAGGATTCTGTAACTCGTGATTTTCAGTTTTTTTTTTTTGTTTGTTTTTTTAACATGAAGATAATTTTAGAGGTCTCCCCAGACTTGTTGGGAATCATATGACCTTGTCATAAATTCCAGTGTATCAAATAATAAGGAACTAATTTCGGGCACTCATACATACCCTGCCAGGCCAAAAAAAAGTCGCCACCTGGATTTAACTAAGCAAATAGGTGTGAGCCTCCTATTGGATAATTATTGCATGGGTGATTATCTTTCAGCTGGCAACAAGTTATTTAACCCCAACTGATGCAATGAGTAGCTTTTCATTTCTTAAACAACCATGTCTAAAGACACATCCCATGGTTGTGGAAAAGATGTTAGTCTGTTTGAGAAGGGTCAAGTCATTGGCATGCATCAAGTAAAGAAAACATCTAAGGGGTTTGCAGAAACTACTAAAATTGGTTTAAGAACTGTCCAATGCGTTATTAAAAACTGGAAGGATAGTGGGGAACCATCATCGAGAAAGAAATGTGGTGGCCTAGAAATCCTGACTGATCGTGATTGACAATCACTTAAATGTTTGGACAAATCAAATGGAAGAAAAACAATAGTAGAACTCACGGCTATGTTTTATAGTGAAAGTAAGAGCGTTTCCACAATGTGAAGGGAACTCAAGGGATTGGGACTGAACAGCTGTATAGCCTCAAGAAAACCACCAATCAGTGAGGCTAACCAGAAAAAAAGGGCTTCAATTTGCTAGGGAGCATAAAGATTGGACTCTGGAGCAATGGAAGAAGGTCATGTGGTCTGATGAGTTCAGATTTACCCTGTTCCAGAGTGATGGGGGCATCAGGGTAAGAAGAGAGGCAGATGAAGTGATGCATCCATCGTGCCTAGTGTCTACTGTACAAGCCTGTGGGGGCAGTACTATGATCTGGGGTTTGCTGCAGTTGTTCAGGTCTAGCTTCAGCAATATGTGACCAAAGAATGAGGTCAGCTGACTACCTGAATATACTGAATGACCAGGTTATTCCATCAATGGATTTTTTTCTTCCCTCATGGCACGGGCATATTCCAAGATGAC
>JASGAT010342425.1:0-10899 GCA_030220025.1 Chelon auratus | reverse complement strand
AATATGTGGCACGAAAGCACATATCAGATCACTCTATTTTCCGTCCATATAAACCAGCGGTGTCAAACTCAATGGGCCAAAATTAAGAACTGACTCTAAATCAAGGGACAACCAGAATGGAGTTTTCTTTAAAATGAGACAGAGTTTGTCCTTTCAGATGTATAAATTCATACAGAAATATGTATTTAACTTTTCCAAACTAAGAATATATAAAACTTGGGTTCCAAACATTTTCCCCAGACTGTTTTATCAGCTGAGTATTTTATCAACTGGGGCCAATACAACATTGTTGGTTTAAGACATTGTGAGATTAACAGTCCACAGTATGGTTTCCTGACGTTGTCTGTATGTTGTATGAATTTACTCTTTGAACTGACACCAGAATAAAACAAAACTAGAGGGACTAACGTGGTGGTTACTATATGGTGGAGAGCAGAGCTAACCATGCGGCTAAGTTAGCATGCTAAGGTCGTGTAAATCATGCTGCCAATATTTGGCTAATGGACACTTTCGGTGTGTCTGTATATTAGTATATAGTTGGGCTGATGTAGCTTCAGAAGCTGCCATAGTCTTGAACGGTTGCCAAGGCAACCATGAGAGGGGGCGCTGATTGACATACCTGCCTGATGCCAAAAGTTCAGCAATTGCAATGCAGTCTGGGATTTGTAGTGTCAATGTTGCGCACGCAAAACACCTCTCGGCCAATTCTGATGGATATAAAATATTATAATAATAATAAGAATAAGAATAATAAAACCTTTAATAGTCCCACAGTGGGGAAATTGCAGTTTGCAACAGCATACAGAAATGACAGAGATAGAACAGATAATAGACATAATGTACATATTAGGAGTGCTCGCCATGGAGCCTAACAGCAGCAGGAAGGAAAGACCTTCTGTATCCTTATCTTGCACGTCTGAGATAAACAATTGAACTGGAAGCTCTGATCAGAATGATTTCTGTCGGCTTGAAGAAATATTGTCCATGTAGACACACGCATTCTCTGCTGGATTGGGGTTTAGTGTTTCAGGACTGTGCAGTGACAGCTACTGACTGATGGGCTGTTAAGCATAAATGGCCTTGAGGACTGTCTTATTCAGGATTGCAAATGTATTGTACTGTACAACCATTAAAGTTTTAAGTGTTTCAATTGTTAATTTCCTGGCTCCTGATTAAAATGTACAATGATTTACAGATGAGATGTTGAAGATAAAGCACAGTGTGTAAAACAAACTCAATTACTGTGAAGAAGATTTAAATGATAAAGCTCAGAACTCAGTCAACTTCTCCTTTAAGATAAAATAATTTATTGCAATGGCCGTGACACAAATGTAAGGATTGCATTGTTTTATTCTACTTCTGCTTTGTCCTTGGTATCAAGAGATAGGCAGAAAAGTGAAGGCGTGACGAGACCACGGTTAGTGTGTCCTGTTTCTCATAAACCAAGAAAATAAAATAAAAAATAAGTTTCACTTCTCAGTTATTGTTGTTTGTTGTGATAGTTATTTGTCCTTGAGTTCGTACAAACGAAGAGTGCGAAACCACTGGCAGGGATGTGTGACATTTGTGTGCAGTGTTTGTACATCCTCACATACATATATGAGAACAAACATAACAGGGACCCTCACATAAAAAGACGACCCCCACAGCCTTGCTAGAAAACACATGGGGAAATGTTATTTTAAAATGAAAACATTCTAATGAATTTGGCCACATAGTGACAGCTACATTATGTGCAACATTTATAAGCTATATCTCCTGCAAGTGATCTATAACCCCTAAAATGCTTTTGGATCGGTGCAGCACTATTTTAGATTAAATTTTTTAAGATAAATGTCTCTTGTCACAAGTTAACATGAATACCATCAAAGAACCGTTGCACATCTGCCTATATGTTGTGCAGCAATATGCTGACCAAGCCTCATCTGCCTGACATATTGATGTCACGTTCTCACTTTATAAAACTATGTTCACTCTCTCCGAGTGCTTGAACAAACCTGCCAAGGTTGTGCTAACAGGGAGAGCTAAGGCAACGTGGGTTTTCTCACATGTATGTATCTTTTTGTTGATCCACGGACAAGCAGTACAAAAGAGAAGAGGGTGAAACCGCTAGTAGGAAAGTATAATGTTTGTGAGCACTTGTGTCGGTCTGTAAATCCTCATACACATGCATGAGAACAAACGCAACAGGGACCCACGCGTAAAATATTCCATATCCCTGCTGAAATGTAATGTATGTAGTTCTGAGCTGCAGGATTCCAATGGGCCATTTTCTGTGGGGGTGTTCATGTTGTCCACATCAGGTGAGCCAGCATGTGTAATACCAAGGCTTTAACTCTGACATGAATCACATCCCTGTAGTTATCATTATTAATTAAATTTTGCCAAATTGCAAGCATCAGTTTGATTATCTTTTGTTTCTGCTTCACCTCTCTGTCTTTGACATCAGTTAGCGCAGTCAGTTACACATTTAGCTGTACAATCACTCAGTTTTTTAGATCTTGTTTTCATGTTCATTTAGTTCTCATTCGAATTCAGCAAACAAATGTTTTCAGTTAAAATATACTAAAATGCAGAATCTCATATTTTAGTTTAAAATCTTCTTCAACCTATGAAAAGCATGTTGAAACATACTCTTCTATGTTTCTCATGCTCATGTATTCAGCAAATGGTGCATTTCATGAGATTATGTGCTGAAACATATACTAGTTTATTACATAATATAATTTCAAAAGCGCAGTTCTCATTCTTAGCAAAGCTGCTACAGCGCTATCATCTGACCTTTAGCATTTATTGAGAAAGCATTATGATGTATTCCCTTGAGGGCAATGAACCTATGGCCTTTTTGGTCACAAGCGTGTTGCTCCAGCTCAAAGGCATGTACACTGACTCAATCCTCCACGGACCTCCAGCTCCTATCTTTTTCATGAAACTGGCATGGCTCATCTCTTTCTGTTCTTTTTCCTTTAATATTGTTCCCACACTGCTCATCTGCTGATACTTTCACTTCAAATTTGTCTGTTCTGTATACAGCACCATCTCTGATATACACTGATCAGGTATAATATTAAAAACCACTGACAGGAGAAGTAAATAACATTGACCGTCTTGTGACAACTCAGTGTTCTGCTGGGAAACCTTTGGACCTGGCATTCATTCATGTGGATGTTACTTAGACATGTGCCACCCACCTAGACCAGACCAGGCACCCCCATCCCGTAGCAATGACACTCCGTGATGGCAGGAGCCATCCCCAGCAGGATGCAGCCTGACACAGGCACACACACAGAAATGCTTTAGGAACAATTAAAAAAAAAAAAAAACACATGAAAATCAGCACAAGCTGTTGACCTGGCCTCTAAATTAACTAGATCTCAAAATGATCAAGTATCTGTGGGATGATCCACAGAGGCCCCTCTCCTCAACCCATAGGACCCAAAGGCCCCCACTAACAACAATGTGTTGCCAGACACCACAGGACACCCTCAGAAGGCCCATGTCTACGAGTCACAACTGTTTTGGAGGCACAAGGTAGACCTACACAATATTAGGAAGGTGGTCATAATGTTATGTCTGATCGGTGTGTTTCTTCCCTTGCTAAAACAAGTTTTGTGCTAAAGATTAGTGGTATTGTGGATGCTTGGAAAGCTCTTACCCTCCTCTCACGCAGATGATTGGATTGTTGCTAAACACTCTGCCTACACTTAGTATTGTATTTTTATAACATCACACACTTACACTCAAAAAAACTAGAGAATCTCATAAGCGGACACTTACCTGAGAATTAATTAGATATCTGTTGGAGAAGCTTCACCCTAACACTGGTAACACATTTCTCTATAAGAGTTAACTTTTTCAAACACAGCTCTCATTAATCTCACTTGATCTCAGTTCAACTCTTGACAAAAACAGACGACTACTCCTCCTCCAGGCGAGCAGGCTGTGTGTCTGGCTCCAGCCAACGTGAAGAGGACTCTTTCCAGGATCAACCCTTAGATCGAGGACTGCGCCAAGGAGCTCTAGGATGTCCTCATTGACATCTTCAGCATTTCCCTGAACCAAGCTGCTTCAAAGCCGCAACAATAATACCAGTCCCAAAAAAGCCCCACCCATCCAGCTACAATGACCTTCGGCCATAGCACTGATTTTCATCATGAAGTAGTTGAGTGGCCGATCGTGAAGAACATCAATCCACCACAATGCTGGGGCCCCACTGTGCTGTGCACTTAGCCCACTGCTCCTCACCCTGCTGACTCACAACTGTGTACCAACCCACAGCACCAACTATATCATCAAGATTGCAGACAACACAACTGTGGTGGGCCTCATCACTAACAACGATGAAGCCGACTACAGGGAGGACATAAGACAGCTGGACCAGTGCTGTGAAAGCAACAGTCTCTTCCTCAGTGTGGGAAAAACCAAAGAGATTATTGTTGACTTCAGGAGACGACACTAACAGCATCCCCCCACTGATCATCAATGGTGCTGCTGTGGAGAGAGTGGGCAGCACCAAGTTCCTGGGGGTGCACATCTCTGCGGACCTCTCCTGGACCAACAATACCTCATCGCTTGCCAAAAAGGCGCAAACATGCTTCTACTTCCTCTGCAAACTGAGGAGGGCATGGGTTCCATCCCCCATCTTGTGCTCTCACTGCATGGTACGGAGGCTGCACTGCCTCCTGCAGAAAGACTCTGCAACACAAAGTGAATACAGCCAGCAGGATCAATGGTGCCCCTGTGCTCTCTCTCACAGACATTTTCCACATCTGACTCACTCACAGAGCCATCAGCATCGCTGGTGATAACTCCCTACCCTCCCACTCCCTCTTCAGGGTCCTGCCTTCCTGGATAAAGGTACCGGAGCCTCCAGGCCCGCTACACCCCACTGTCCAACAGCTTCATCCAGCAGGCTGTAAGGAGGCTGAACTCTGCCCCCCTGCCCCTGGACTGTAACACACCCATTACACACGAGCACTCTACCCCAGCTGTTTTTGCACACAAGATACTCATACATTCACCACTAAACTGCAATCTGCAATCTGTCCTGCACCTTATTGTGCTATTTGCACTACTGTCCACGCACATCTCAACAAGCTACTACTGTATTGCACTACCTTCACTGTTGTACATGGGCTGATTTTATTTGTTTTACAGTGTTTATTTTATATCTGTACTGCTCATTTTATGGCAGTTTTTTTTTTCATTTTTTCTGTCCTGAAAATATAGAGAATTGACAATAAAATCTTTGAATCTTGAATCTGCCAAAAGCAGACCTAAAAAAAATAAAATAAAACAAAAATGGTGTTACAAATTGTTGTCACTCCTACGAGGTGAGAATCAAACCATGACAACTGAAGCTAACCTCTGTCGGCTTACTTAAAGCAGACAACCCACACCTCACTGTATGTCCCGAGGCCAGATTTTAGACAGGAATAAGTAATTACTGAGGCACACAGCACCCACATGACAGCACACACATGCAAAGAGCCACAGGAAGATGTAGATGTAGATGAAGATGCAACAAAACACACATGACTGCTGAGACTGAACAAGACAATTTGTATACGGTCTAGCAAGTTGTAAGGGAACTCAATGTCATATTCTCTGAGGATCCTCATTAGGTACACTATTGAAAACAAATGCATCCTAATATAACAGCCTTCACTAAATCGTGTCTTGATGAAGGTTATGGTATTCAGCATTTCTTTAAAGCAGGGGTGTCAAACTGATCCGTGAAAGGGCCATGTAGCTGCAGGTTTTCATTCCAACCATGCAGCACCCATGCAGTGGGTGTGGCAAGTCTTTGTTCCAATCAAGCAAGAGAAGAGAATCTGTTATATAGATATATAACAACTGAACATTAGAACAGTCATGACTGCATGCGTTTTCATTAGTGTTCCTAATGTTTTGGTAAATGAGTGTACACGTGTCAGTGTGTGCATGTCAGAGAGACGGTGACAGACGCCTCAGGGAGATACAAGGATGGCACTGATTAGACATGAAAATAAAGAAGCAGATGTAAAATGGATGTTGTATGTTCAGCCTCACTCTAGTGCTTAAAACTTACAGCACTGTGAAACATCTTGTATTTGGGCAGTACCTATTGTGTTCTCTTTATTTGATTTTTATTAAAAAAGTAATCCAAAATTAATCTAAAATATTGAGAGCAACCAAGCAACAAATACGTTTTTCTTTGACTGCAAATACTTAATTTAGAAACCGATTTATTTTCCTCAAGAACTGTGGAATTCCTTTTGCCTTTTCTATCTGAGGACACACAAATCAGATTTTGCTTCCATGGCAACAAGCTCCGTAACAATAATTCCGACAACACTTTTCAAAGGACTAAAATATACTGTGTGGCCAAAAAAAAAAGTCTCCATCTGGATTTATCTAAATAATTAGATACAAGCCTCCTATTTGATAATTACTGCATGGGTGATTATCTTTCAGCTGGCAACAAGTTATTTAACCCCAACTGATGCAATGAGTAGCTTCTCATTTCTTAAACAACCATGTTGAAAGACACATCCTGTGGTCTTGGAAAAGAGGTTAGTCTGTTTGAGAAGGGTCAAATCATTGGCATGCATCAAGCAGAGAAAACATCTAAGGAGATTGTAGAAACTATTAAATTTGGGTTAAGAACTGTCCAACGCATTATTAAAAACTGGAAGGATAGTGGGGAACCATTGTCTTTGAGGAAGAAATGTGGTCAGAAAAAAAATTGGTGAAATCAAATCAAATCAAAGAAAAACAACAGTAGAACTCATGGCTATGCTTAATAGTGAAAGTAAGAGCATTACCACAAGTACAATATGAAGGGAACTCAAGGAATTGGAACTGAACAGCTGTGTAGCCTTAAGAAAACCAATGATCAGTGAGGCTAATTGAAAAGAAACGGCTTCAATTTGCTACGGAGCATAAAGATTGGACTCTGGAGCAATGGAAGAAGGTCATGTGGTCTGATGAGTCCAGATTTACCCTGATCCAGAGTGATCAGAAGACATGGATTGTTGCATTGTTTCTTTGTTCTAACACTTATCAACAGTCATTGACTTAGTTTGTCACTTCAGCTGTGGCTCAGTTGGTAGAGCGGGTTGTCCACGAACCAGAGGGTTAGCGGTTCGATCCCCGGAATGTGTGGGTAGATGTGTCTGTGACTGTAAAAGCGCTTTGAGTCCCAAAAGGTAGAAAAGTGCTATATAAAAGCAAGGCCATTTACCATTTACTTCTAATTTAAATGAAGGACCAACATAGGCTTCATGAGAATATTTAAAATAATATTTAAAATAAAATAAGACCGGATGGATCTATTTAATGTACCCAACTCAGCAACTGTGAAAGAGCATAGTTCAACACTTTAGTATGATACTTGTAGTCAACATGAGCTGTCAAGATCTTGGTCACTTCAAGCGTAAAAGTGGCTTTCATCAGCCAGAAGCAATGGAATATGTTATTTCACACCTGACTAGGGTAGGATGTAACAAAGTAAAACTAGAGAAATTACACCATCATCAACTAACCGAATGGTTTTCAAAGTAGACTTCCTGGACGCTTTTTTTCTGTGTTAAGACAGTGTTGACAGATGACGCAATTACTTGCAAATTTCGTTTTAATGGTTGACTTTAATCACCTCTATAATACTGCCAAATAAAGCCCTGCCCTGCAGCTATAGAATTATTTTCTGCTTTGGTAAACATCTGAGCTTTAGATCTCTGATAGCTTTCATGTGGACCGAGCAAAATGTGTTTGCTTTCCCACACACTCCTAAAAACCCTTTCATTTCAAGTATCATATTGAAATGTTGTATTGTTTCAACACAGTTGTCACTGCGTGGCTTAGCTAAAGTAAAATTTATTTGTGTGTGTTTGTGGTGGGAAAAGAAATCTTTAAGATAATTTATTTAGTAGAAACATACTCAGTTGAGTTCACTATTGCATAACAAATCTTTCAGTGACTGCAGCGTGTATTCTTCCTTCTTTATGCAACTTTTGGGCTGTGTTATTCATGCAGTATAGAACCTAGATTGCTGCATACATTTACTATTAAAGACTTTATAATAAGAATAATTTGTAGGCATTTTGTAGAGATCATATGTAAAATGTTTCCAAGGAAGGAAAAACAGCTGCCAACACCGACACATTGTTTTTAATTAGTATGTTTAAAAAACTAAGCATGAAAAGAACACTGTGATTCATCTTCATCCTGAAGAGGTTGTCTGGCAGATTAAATGAGTTATTGCTCAACTGTTATTTGCTGTGGTTTATGGGGGGAGCAGCACCAGCAAAAATGACATAAGTAGGATCGACATATTGATCCAAAAGGCTGGTCATGTTATTGGCAGTGAGTTGGAGACGTTTGTCTCAGTGAGGGACAGGAGGACACTGGACAAACTGCTCTCCATCATGGACAGTCCATCTCATCCTCTCCACCAAACAATAGAGGGTTAGTGGAGCTCATTCTCCAACAGGCTGATCCAGCTCCGCTCCCACAGTGAACGCTACAGGACTACTTCCATACCATTCTCAGTCCAGCTGTACAACAACTCACCTTTCTGTAACAGATAAGTCCATGTAAGTCATGATAATGGATACTACTGTGCCTCACTATCATTCCTATGTATATAATATATATTCTTGTCTCAATTCTCATCTCTATTTCTTCTACATTTGTTCATATACTAATTCTGTAAGTTTTTTTGCTTATACTACTTTTTATTTTATTTTACTAGATTTTACTTTTGTTTTATTATTTAATCTTTCTTTTTCTTGAGGTTCTTAAGAATGTTTTTTATGTGCAACTAAGCTACTGTGACCAAGCAATTTCCCTTGTGGCTCAATAAAGTTGATCTAAGTCTAAGTCTATAAGTGTCTCAAAAACTATTATTTGAACTCTATAAAAGACACTAGTTAATTATTTTGCCCAAATTTTATACACTGAAATAACTATAATTTTCTACTTCTATCTGCTTTTATGAAACTGAAAGTCTCTTTCAAATATTGGAAATTAATTTTGAAATGAAAAAAAAATAATAATAATAATAACACCAATTGTGCATTGCAGCCCATTTGCAAAATACTACACGGAGCGAGTCAAAATAGGAAGTCCACCTTGAAAGCTACTGAGATGCACTTGTGTGCACTCTGGCAACAAGCTCGATGATGACGCCATGCATAAGGTGACTGTTGATTAGTGGCTTGAACTGTAAAGGGATTGACCATAGAATTCACCACCACAGTCTCACAGTAATTTGTCATTTGGATTTCACTATGGGGTGAGATTCAACTGATACAGGGAAAAAATACCATGTAATTGGATAATCGGATTCTTATGATGTGTAACAAAACAAAAAAAACAAAAAAAAATGAATTAAATTTTTTTTTTTTTTTTTGTTTAATGAAAACTTCACGGTCACGGTAGTAACATAAAGCCCTGTCATGAAAACGCAGGTAATCCAAAAAACACTGAAAAAACACTCTGAAAACAAGGATCCATGAGCTGAACAGAAACACCAGGAAACATAAAGAGGAAGTCCAGGGGAATAGAACAGATGAAAGATCAGAACAAGCAGATAACTCAACAGAAGACTTGGTAAAGGACAAAGGGAAAGGCAGGACTGTACACCAATCATTATGACCACCTTCCCAATATTGTGACTCCCTTGTGCCTCCAAAATAGTCAGAGCATCGACATGGGCCTTCGGAGGGTGTCCTGTGGTGTCTGGAAACAGAATGTTGTTAGCCTCTAAGGGGCCTCTGTCGATCAGGCTTGTTCCAGTGTATCCCACAGATACTTGATCAGTTTGGGATCTAGTGAATCTGGAGGCCAGGTCAACACCTTTTGCTGTTCTGCATGTTTTCTGAGTTGTTCCTAAACCGTTTCTGTGTGTGTGTCTATGTCAGGCTGCATCCTGCTGGGGATGTCTGCTGCCATCAAGGAGTGTCATTGCTATGGGGTGGGGGTGCCTGGTCTGGTCTTGGTGGGTGATGCATGTCAGAGTAACATCCACATGAATGCCAGGTCCAAACATTTCCCAGCACATCATTGTATTGTCACAAGATGACCAATGTTATTTACTTCTCCTGTCAGTGATTCTAATGTTGTGCTGATCAGAGTATCCACAAAATACAAAACTAATGAGGTGCAACAGAAAGATCAACTCAACTGCACTCAGATGACATGTATGACAACATCACTGTCCATCACCACATAAAGCCACTGGAAGAATGCAAAAAAAATATATAACATAACAGAACAGACAAGCAAAATGAAGACCCACAAACGACAGACAGAGCTTTAACATGTGCTAAATGGATCGTCATAACACCATGACATATAATGTGAAGAAGCCTTTTGGACCACATAGATGGAGAACTTGTATTACTGTAACTTAAATACATTTTATCTGCTGACAGAAGTCAAATCCCACTGAGTAGTGAGTCTTAATAAAAGTGCAACTCTGCGCTGCAAAAATAAAAAACACATCTTAACATCTAGCCTGCATAAAAGGGCTTCTCAACCCATTTTACTAAACTACAGCAACGTAAGCATATTGACAGCAGAGATGAATCCCTGCTGCCTGTAACCTGCCCCACAAATGATCACAAATAATTTTCCTACAGTTTGTGCCTCAGAGTTTTTAAGTGAATTTCAGTGCGCAGCAGATGCTCACTAACCCATTGGTGACCTTCAATTTCTGAGCACAGCCACACGCATTGACCTTTTTCACTCAATCAAAGCTCTCCCATCTCAGCTTCCTTCTCCTTTTCCTCTTCCTTTAGCAGACGCATTCATGGCTGGAGTGGCACTCCAGAAACTGTCAGAATAACCCTGCTTGTGACGATGAATATTTTGCAGCACTGAGTTTTTTGAGAAGCACACCCTGCGAGCCATTTC
>JASGAT010342424.1:2393-15887 GCA_030220025.1 Chelon auratus | reverse complement strand
CTGGTCATAATTTCATGCCTGACTGGTGTATAAACAATGCCACTTAAAAGTATTTGCAGCAGATTTTCACACTACAGAACCCAATTAAACAATTCTTACAGCAGTGTTGTTTTCATCCACGATGACAATGACGATGACGAAATTATTTCGTTGACGCCCCTTTTTTTCATGACGATAACGAGACTTGTTGGCTCGTTGACGAGACTGGACGAAAATGTTAGTGGGTGGTCTGTCAGACGTTCAAAACAAGACGTCAAGACGTTCAGCAGCACACATCCACAGCCACGCACAACTTCAACAACAACTCAAGACTACCGCCTTTCTTAAAGAGACAGCACTATTTTTGTAAAGGTGCAGTGCACCGGTTTTTCTTGATAAAAATAAAAACAAAGATGGATAGAGCTTTTAACACTGTAGCAACAATTAATATGACTATATATACACTGTTAGCATTTTATCTGTGTGTAATGCATAATCCTTATAGTAGATCAGAAAGTATTTGCTGTTGGGTGGAAAACTTGTCTAAAACCATTCCTTTATTATTGTAATTATTGGTGAAAATACTTTCTTTTTTTTCTTCTTTTAACTAAAATTGACTATAACTAGACTAAAACCTTTTTGAGTTTTCGTCGACTAAAACTAGACTAAAACCATCACATATAGAAATAACAAAAATGTGACGAAAACTTATAAGCATTTTCGTCCAAAAGACTAAGACTAAATCTAAAATGGCTGCCAAAAACAACACTGTTTTACAGAAATATTATATTTGTTTAATGAGTGTACAGTGTAAGTAGGTGAACCCTTGTTCTCAGTATCTAGTGTTACCTCCTTGTGCGCCAATAACAGCAACTAAACCTTTTCAGTAACTGCTGATGTGTCATCTACAGCGGACTGTGGGAATTTTAACCGGTTCCTCAGAACAGAACCGCTTCATTTCTGAGGTGTTGGTGGGTTTCCTCACATGAACTGTCCATGCTTTATGTCCTCCCAGGACATTTATGTCGGATCAGGGTAATTTCAAAACGTTAATTTTGCTCTTCCTTAACGACTCTCGCGCTTGAGGTCACTGTCTTGCCACGCAACCCAGTTTCTCTAAACGTTAACGGAAAAAGATGATATGTTGCCCCTGTCTGACACGTAACACCTCCACCCTTCCTTAGGTTTAATTTAAAATAAACCGCATTGTACGGGACATTATCAGAAACCTTTGTGTGACCGATTAGATGCTGGTTGTGAGTGGGATTGAAGAAGAAAGTTCTGGAAGAATTGTGTTCTGAATTCTTTTTTAATTCCAGGTGAGCGACTGGTGGGAGGAATACATCTATTTGAGAGGCAGAGGGCCCATAATGGTGAACAGCAACTACTACGGCATGGTAACCAGCTCCCTTAACTTACGTCTTACAAGAATACCTGGCTAAATGTGAATGTGCTTTATCTCTGCACAACAAAGAGAATTCGAAGGTCGTGCCAAAAAGGAAGCAAGGCATTCTCTTGCATAATATTTATTGGTTATCTTAATTATGTCTTTCCTTTTTTTCCTCTCCTCAAACTTCCTGACCCCACCAGAACAGTCCTTTTTATAACTTTATCTCCTACTGTCTCGTATTGTTTTCACGTGTTTACAGTTGTATAACCAAATTATGTAACATTTTATTTGCACTCGTGTCTTAAACACTACAAACCTCAAGAGTTTAAAATGTGTGGTGTGTGTGCGTCTCTTCCAGGACTTTCTGTATGTGACTCCAACCCCGGTGCAGGCAGCCAGGGCAGGCAACACAATTACTGCTCTGCTGCTCTACCGCCGCAAAGTCAACCGGGAGGAACTTAAACCGGTGAGACGGCACTCAGTTTATAGGCCTCAGTTTATGGGAAACAGTCTGGCTTGCCTTTTAACTGGCTCCAGGAGAAAAATCTAGATTATTTGCTTTCTAGACAATCTGCGTCTTAGATCTACCAGCAACTTTCTGCCCTTGATCAAGCCTCAGAGTTATGCAGTTGCCTGGCAGAGGATCTTAGGCCTGCAAAGTCTTCTTTAATGGCTGCCACGGCACATGCCGACAGCATGCCGTTGCTGGTGTGTTGAGCAATCGCGGAGTGTCCGTTGCGCTAGCGTTTGCTAGGTAGCTGGACCCTTGTAAGCGTGTCTTCAGGTTGTTGAATCTGCGGTACGACAAGTCCATCAGAGTGATCACTCGGTTTAGCGTGATGAAAGTTAACAAACTTGAATATACTTTATTATCCCCCGTAGGGAAATTGGAACGTTGTTCATACCACTGTAATAAAGGAAATAATTACATCTTGCACAGCCTCCACATTAAACCATGTGCATGATACATTTTTCACACACCTCTTAATTGAGCATCATAGAACTAATACTCAATCCCAGCGACCTCGGGGCAGAGTCATTTTAAAGTTTAATTCAAAAGGTTGATGCACGTAGGCACAAGTTTGTTTTAATAGGGCTCATATTAATCTTCCACCGGAGTGAATAAAAGATCAGCCTTGTTTGTTGCTCTTCTTAGTTTCTCGGAACTTTTTAATTTTAATGGAGAAAATTAAAGATTAACGAATTTACAATATATGGTTCCTTGGCTTTAAGTGGTAAGCAAATGCATTTGGACCATTAGAACATAAGTGCTGATGCAGGCACTTGTCTGCACGCACATTATTACATTAAACAACATTAGGGCACTTCTTCTCGGTACCTAATAAAACAGTTGTGCTTAGTGTTCATGCAGAGGTGGACCTTTCAGACCGCATTAGACCCTGATTTCACCTGAGAGCGTTGCCTTGATCTTCTGTGATTGGCTGGGTGAAAACCACATGCTTCTAAACCTCGCTGAGATTCACTGGGACACAATTGAAAATGTGTGTCAAAGTTACCAAATATGGTTCCTTACCCCATAAAGAATTAATACCGGCACTTTGGTTTCGACTACTGCTAGGTTGACATATGTTTTGCTCAAAGACGCAAAAGGTATATTCCTGTCGGTCGTTGGCTGTAATCTTTGTATTGTGACACAGACACTGCTATTTTATTTACCAAAACAGAGTCAGAACGTCTGTGGGTGGTGCTCACATTCCTAGGGTCTGTTGTGGATGTTACTGAGATTAACCTTGTTGATATCATCTTTGCTTGGGCTCCCCATCTGTCATTTAGAACAGTAGAAGCCACTTGGAAAAAAAACTTTTACCCTTGGAACATTTGATTGGGATTTTTATTGGATGGTTGTTTGAACGGTTAAATATTAATCAGTAGGTTCGAAATCTCTCAGGCTGTGATGATAGATGGATAGATAGATAAATACTTTATTGATCCCGAAGGAAATTCAAGATTGAGAAAGATATAAATAATAATGACAGCGGTGTTTGTGTTCCAGACTCGTGTTCCAGGCACTGTCATTCCTCTGTGTGCTGCTCAGTGTGAGAGGATGTTCAACACAACGCGAACGCCAGGAGAAGAAACTGGTAACACACATACACAATGGCCACAATGTCCTCACTTTGCACAGCGTCCTGACTCCGATGGTGTGAAACTCAAAACTGGTCCTCAGAAAGATCATATCTTATCTTAGCCTTGTAAGCGAGTGAAGACCAGCCAAAAAGTGCTAATTTTGCACAAGTGTCTTCACTTCAGGGTCCTCAGATAGTTATACAAGAGCACACACACATACACGTTTGTATCTTTGTGAGGACAGTCATTTGTGTAATGTATTCACTAGCTCCAAAAGCCTTTCCCTAACCATCTGAACTAAGTGCCTTATGAAGAAGTGAGGATTGATCGGTATGTCCTCCTTTTGCACTAATGTCCTCATTCCAGTGGTGTAAATCTCAAACTGGTCCTCAGAAAGATAGCTGTACAAGAACACACACACACATTATTATCATATCTTATCTTAGCCCTGTAAGCGAGTGAAGACCAGCCAAAAAGTCCTCACTTTGCAGAAACGTCCTCACTCCAATGGTGTAAAACTCAAAGTGGTCCTCAGAAAGATAGCTGTAGAAGAGTATGCACACACACACACTTTTGCATGACTGTGTTTATGAGGACATTCATTGACGTCTAATCTAATCTAATCTAATCGTCACCTTAATCCTCAAACAGTCTTGTAAAGTAGTGTGTAAAACTCACTCATGCTCATATAGACAGCTGCACAAGAACACACACGCATACACATTATTATCATGTCTTATTTTAACCTTGTAAGCGAGTGAAGAGCAGCCAAAAAGTGCTCATTTTGCACAAATGTCCTCACTCTAGGTCCTCGTATAGTTATACAAGAGAGCACACACACACATACACGTGCGTATGACTGTCTTTGTGAGGACAATCATTTACGTAACGTATTCACTACCCCCCAAAGCCTTACCATCACCATCTCAACGAGGCGCCTAACCTCTAACCTAAGTGTTATCATAACCCTCAAACACCCTCATGAAGAAGTGAGGATTGGCTGGTATGTCCTCCCTTTGTACTAATGTCCTCACTCCACTGGCGTAAAACTCGGAAAGATAACTGTACAAGAACACACACACGAATATGTTCTTATCTTACCTTAGCCCTAACCTTTTCCACTGAGTGAATTCGAAAACCAACGAACTTACCCGCACAAAATACTTTATTGAAGTGATTATGTCCCATGACACATGAGCTGAAAAATGCTAAGAAAAGCAGGTTAATTCCCGGTTTGTCTGCCAGCTGCCGCGATCTCACGTTATTCCCCCATCCCAAGTGCATTTGTTAAAACACTGATGACAGTGATCTGCTTTTTTTCCCACAGATGTGCTCCAGCACTGGCAGGATAGTGAGTTTGTGGCAGTCTACCACAAGGGGCGTTTTTTCCGCCTGTGGGTGTACCAGGCTGGGAGGCTGTTGACCCCAAGGGAGATCGAGTTCCAGATCCAGAAGATCATTGATGACACTTCACCTCCGTTTCCTGGAGAGGAAAAGCTGGGAGCGCTCACGGCTGGTGACAGGTGGGAACAATAGGGCACGCTTGTTTTCAAGAGCTTCTGTTCTCTGCATTTGAAGTTTTAAAAGACACAAACACAGGACCTCAAAAAGCATATGTATGTTTGGTTGACATAAAAATCTTTACATTATCTTTACGAATGAGAGTCAACCTGAAATTTAACACAAAATATACAACGTTTATCACTGCTTATAATAGCGATACAGATGATGGAGATATTACAGGAAGGCGTATAGACTGTATATGAAGATGTAGGAAGCCTCTGTATCGTCACCCACAGGATTTTTGAGGAGCAGTTTTTAAAGCTTGGTTTGGCGACTCCAGCCGTCGCCATATTGGCTCTGAAATAGATTAAAAAAAAAAAATCTGGGGTGACTTTTCCATAGAGAAAGTTAATACAGATAAATGGGTAAAAATGACCAAAGAAATAATACTATTTAAAGTTAAACCAGAGGTGTGAAACAGAGGGCCTGTGGGTCAAAACCAGGCATGGATTTTGCAATAAGTTACATAAAAGACGTTAACTGCAATTGTTTTTTTTATATATATATATAATTGTCACAGATTCCAAATTTGTCCACTAGTGGTCGCCCTTCTCTAGTCAGAGTTGTGAAATAACACAACACTGAGAAACATTTTCATTATGTACTTATACTTATTTTTTGCACTAAAACAAAGGGAAACAAGTGTAGTCGTCATGATTTAAGGCTTATTGTGTTGTCATCTTATTGGTCCAGCCCTCTTGAGACCCAACTGGGCTGATTTTGGCACCCGAACTAAAACTTAAACAAAGTAAGTGCGTCTCGGCCTAAATATGTTTACTCCACTTCCTCAGAATTTCATGAAATTTTGTTTCCTGGCCTTTCCTCTATAAACATTTCATGAATTGTTTTGAACCAGTCCTAGTGTATGATTTTTTTTTTTTTATATTCTGTATGGACATTTTGCCAGAGATTAATTATTAATGGTCATTGCCAAAATATTTGCCGATGACAGGCTTCTTGATAACCAGAGTTTCTCCAGCAATCAGTGGAGCGTGAAGTACGATTTTTTTTGTGTGTTGTACACACAGGACAGGTTTAATTTTTGAATTCCTCATGTCAAAGAAAACAAAAAACCAATACAAGGTCAGTGAATGTCTGTGAATGCAGGAAAGAGTGCATTCATTCTGTTGTAGTCTACACAAACAAGGCCGGAAAGGATGGAAAGCGAAAGGGGAAATGAGTGTTTGAGTGAGGCGTGTTGAAAAAATAATTGAGGTTCAGGCTAGTGCCAGTTTATATCTCTCTAAGTCGGCATGCAGTCTAGGTTAGACTGGAATCTACTGGTATCTGGAGTCTCTTCAAAGTCAAAAAGAATCACTGAAGATGATCAGAGTTTGATGCAAAAGAAACAAACCAGAGTCAGTTCAGGCTACCATGCGAGGTTGGACTGATTTTGTGGTATTGTGCAACGGTTTATACACCTTTTTGCGCTTTATTTACACACAGCGGTTGGACTCAGCCCCCTTTTTTTAATAGACATTTCTCTTGGAAATACTCATCTTTTCCTACCATACAAGGTCTTCTTTCTAGCACAATCTATATCCTTCGTGTGCCACAGTTGTTTTTGCCTCATCTTCCTGGTGGCTTTTTAAAAAACACCTGCCGTACCCTACATCCATGCATGGTCTGGCTGGAGGCCTTTCTGTCCCTAATCTGCTGAGTTAGCATTACTCATTTCTCCATATATGGTCTGATAAGAGTCAATCCTGTCCTCCGTATATTTCTTGTTTCCTTGTACCTGTCATCTTGGGTGCTATCTTTGTGCAGTTTCATGCCGGTCATCAAAGACTTTTTGAAAACCCCCTTGGTCATAGGGGCTCTATAATGCCTCCAGGATTCAAAAGTTCAAACTTAATAATAAGAGGATGTGAGTCATCTGCCAGGATTCTCTCAGCTTTCCTCCCCGTCCTTTCGGTATAAATGTGCGTCAGGACACTATCTATGTGTGCAGTATACACAAGTTACAGAATCAGTGGA
The DNA here is from genome assembly GCA_030220025.1 of Chelon auratus. Lineage (NCBI taxonomy): Eukaryota > Metazoa > Chordata > Actinopteri > Mugiliformes > Mugilidae > Chelon > Chelon auratus. The sequence goes on along the minus strand of JASGAT010342424.1, from coordinate 8,890 downwards.
CTGACCCCAAGACAGCTCAGTCTTCGCTGAAGGTGAAGCCACTGTGAACTTTTCTTAAGAACAAAGTCTGTGTTTTCAGATAGGTTTATCTGGCAGTCCAGAACCGTGCCAAGGTATTTAACCATCACATGAACCCGGCACTACTGGCAGATCACGTTTTGTGCAGATAACCAGCTCCTTTTTTTTTGAAACACTGATTTCCAGCTTCCTATCTAAGTGCCGTGCTTCAAAGGCCTTAACGTGAGCAAGATAGGAGGTGTCACCAGAAGGTTCCGTATTGGTCATTTATTATCACTGAAGGGACAGAAATATAAAGAAATTCTCCTCTTTGATGGACTCACGGAAATGACTATAATTACCCCAATGGCTAAAGGGCGTTTGGCATGGTGTGTAGATGTGTGGACACGCCTCCTTCTTTCTTCTTTATCCTCTCGTGTGTTGAACAGGCGTCTTCTTGTTGCTCCCTGCGACACAGACACTCAGGGCTTGTCAACCCAGCATCTGTTTTAACTCAGATTTAATAACCACTGAGGAACAGCTGCACATTTATCCAAAGCAAAACTAAAACCCTTTCTTTTTTTCCCTTAAATCTTGACAGGAAATGGATCTTGTCCTTAAAAAAAAAAATACAAGTTACACAAATGTCTTAACACACATAAAAATGGACTACGGTTACTACTACTACTACTACATGGACTAGTTAACAGAAGCTTACAACCTTGAGGCAGCATTGCCAGATCTTGTGACAAATAAGCAACCAGCGCTTGTGAAAACAAGCCCGGGACAAGCGACATTTCTACGGAGCCCCCCTAGGTCCCAGGGGGAGCAAAATAAATAACAGTGGGTACCGATTGTTGGTATCTATGTGCGCAGTTTTGCACAACTGTACCCACGGTACACAGTGTATTTATTTTTCTCCTCATTGAGCTTTGGGAATTTTCTCTTTCTCCCAGTCGTTATATTTCTTCCCATATTTCGCCCACTCTGTCCCAGACATTTGTATTTTCATTTAAACGTCACTCACTGGCTCTGCCTCTGATTGGCTAGTATTCGTTGTCATCTAGGTCGGAGCCAATTAGAAGTGCGCATAGGCAAAGGGGAGGGGCAGATGGAACAAGCAAGACAAACTCATACGTTTAAATGACATATAGAAAATATCTGCTTATATACAGGCCCCTAGTGGACACATTGGGAATAGCAGCTACTGGGCCTATCTTGGACGACATGCGACTACCAATATTTGTAAGCGACTTTATGGAAAAACAAATTCCAAAGTTGCGTATAATAAGCGGACTTTGCAACACTGCCTTGACATGATATTGCTGATCATCATTAAAGTTCCGTAACTGTTTATCCTTATTTTCCTTCCACCTTCTGGTTTTTCCTTCCTCATTGTAACAATTATATTCATTGGGTTTTTTTTATCTTTTTCTTTTTTTATTGCTCTGGAACCGAAGAGCTGCCAAACTGTATTTCATTGTTTTTCACTGGACAATGACAATAAAACTCCTCCTTATTATTGTTTTATTGATCCCCGGGCGCAGTCCTTAGAGGCTGCTGCTCCAACTGCGGAACCATTAAGTGTTCAGTTATTATGATATAAATGTTTAGATTTAATGAACTATCCTTTTACGAAACATTTTATGAACAATCTGAAATCTTTTAAGAAAAATAACTGCGATGTCTGTGCACTGCTGCCACCTGCTGTTAAGTTCTGGGTCTCAGTGTCGCGTTACCTCAGCCACTCTTAGTGAAACAGACACATTGGAAATAGCAGTTAATTTTATTGAAAAATGGCAGTTTAAAGTCTTCTATGTAATTTTCACGCTTTCTTCTTCTCCTCTTCCTCCTCCCCATTCTTCTCTCTCTTCCGTCTTTCTCATTTTCATCCTTCTGCTCCTCCTTTACGTCTTCCCCTTCTTTCCACTTCCTCATCCTCCTCCTCCCTACTTTTTTCCTCATTTTCGTCTTCCTCCTCCCATTCCTCTTGTCTCTCTTCCTTTGCCAAAGAAGCCCCCCTTGGCAAAGGAGGGCCGGGGGCTGGAGAACAGGACGAGATGTTTAGATTTTAATATCATGAAATAACTTCATGGACAAACACTTGACAGCAACTACGGCATTTGTCAAGAAACATATGTTGCTCTTATTAGTTGTAGGGCTGTTCTGTTGTCCCATAATTAAATCCAAATAGCATGTAACCACACTCAAATTCACTTGACGGGCAATCAAGCGTTGCCATTCATCAGAAGAACTAGTTTGATTTACATTTACAATGAGCTTCACACTTGAGCTCCCTTCTAAGAATTTTTATGCAGATGTGTGCAGATTTGGAAAGCTAAATGGAAAAATATTGCCTAATGCGTTTTCCCATGAGCTAGTTTTGTCCTCTGAGGTTGTGAACTTCATTCAAATTAAATTTGATGTTTTATATTTGCATTAGATGTCCTTAGATTGCCTTGGATGGAAAATGTACTTGGAGTAATAGGACAAAGGGAGGATGTTTTTTTTTGTTTTGTTTTTTACCAGCTCCTTGTTGAGATACGTCAACGAGAACAATATTTCGGATATAATTTAATGTGTCATCTCGCCGATAAAGCAAGATCTGCAGTTTCCGCCGCCATGAACTCTCTGTACCCTCTCTAATGCTTTCTGCACGTAATTTGAGGCCAGCTGAGAAATATCTTGAAAGCATCCGATATTGAGCTGTGAGTGCCTCATCGTTGAGATCTGTGTGTCTGCTCCTTCCTAGGGTTCCTTGGTCTCGGATGAGGAAGCAGCATTTCAGCTCCGGCATCAACAAGCGATCACTTGATGTCATTGAGAGGGCCGCCTTCTTTGTGACTTTGGACGACGAAGAGCAAGGCATGAGAGGAGACGATCCAGTGGGAAACTTGGACCGCTACGCCAAGTCTCTGCTCCATGGGAAATGCTATGACAGGTGTGAAGGTTACGGAGGAAAGAGAGTGCGGGGGNCATAAATCAGATTGATTAAATACCACCAAGTCTGTGTTGTAAGGAACAGTCTAACAGGCAGCAAACAGTCTTTCCAGCCAAGACAAACTAAAGCAAATAATAAATACCCAGATGCTGTAACTCCCATGTAGGTTCCACGAGCATTTGTTGATTAATGATTTTCCCATTTTGTATCTTCTGGATCCTTTCCTGGATCCTTTCCAGTGGGTTTTCCAGTTCACCGTCTCCAGTTGCAGCAGCATGCCACCAAGTCTTTCTGACTTCATCCTGTTACTATTAAAGCCACGTGTTCAGATCACATTGGGGTTTTTTAACCTACAAAAAAAGTTAAGCACTCAATAGACATATTTCCCAATCTGCAAAAATATTTTATTTCTTTTCTGCTGAATAGTATAAGACAGTTTGAATCCTGTAATTTAGCACTGCGTGGGGTTTTCGTCAGACAGAACCATTCTTGACGTATCCCTTAGTTTTACTGAAGAGCTAGTTTTGAAGCTCAGTGTGGTGGCTCTCACTGTCGCCATCTTGGCATCTTGCCCGACTTACTCCTGAGCATATTTCTGTTACTAAGCTGGCAAGTATTGTCTACCAACATGCAAGCTAGCCACATAGCTACCCCACTGACTGGAGATAAAGATGGACAAACCCTCCATGATGTTACCCATCGGTGAAAAGAGTGGTTTTGAAGCTCAGTGTGATTGCTCTGACTGTCACCATCTTGGCAAAGCCATCCTAACTCTTGAGGAGATTTCCATTACAAAAGTGGAAAGCTAGCTACATAGCTACCCCACTGACTGAATATAAAGTTTGATGAACCCTCCAGTGGTTTTGAAGCTCAGTGTTGTCGCTCCGGCTGTTGCCATCTAGTCAGAAATGGACGCCGCTTGCCCCCAGATTAAAAAAGGGAGTATGACTAGAGTCCAGGCAGATCGGCTAGAAATCTGCGATGGTGCCTGTCACTCGAAGAGATCACTCCATTAATTATGCGTAACCGTAAGCCGTGAAAAAATGTATATGAGTGAGTTATGTAAAGATTCACCCCCATACAGACCTGTGCTCTATGGGGATTGACTCACTTTTGGCGCTAGCCTCAAGTGGCTATTAGTAGAACTGCAGTTTTTGGCGCTTTCACGTTGGCTTCCTCTTCTAGCCCCAGAGATTACAGCTATGGTTGAATGTGACCCATAGAACAAAAAATACTCACTACTCATTACATGACTGTTTTTATGTTCACGTTTCATCACTTAGGGTATTTTCACATTCCTAATCTTTTCTTTTTTTTAAATTTTGCTTTTTCTTCCTCATCCTACATCGCTCAGGTGGTTTGATAAATCCTTCTCCATTGTAATCTACAAGAATGGGAAGAGCGGGCTGAATGCAGAGCACTCCTGGGCCGATGCACCAACAGTGGCTCACCTCTGGGAGGTGCGTTTTGTTTTCGTTTTTATATTTCAAAAGACGGCTCTATTGACCAGTCTATTAAGAAATCTTGCCCGTGGGGGAGATGCATTGCCAAGAAGTGGCTGTGTTTACAGAGTGGATAGCAGCAGAGACAAAGTGTGAGCTGATTGGAAATTCCCAAATTGATCAATCTTCATCTTAAGCTTCCAAAAGTTCCACCCTCCCCCATGTGTCTGTGATTCTTTGCAAGTGTCAGTGGTTGACCTGGAAATAAAGCACGGAACATGAAATGCGTTGATCCGTAGCGACATGGGGCGTTGGGTATTGACAGATGTTGCTAGGCGATGAGAAAACTAAATTCTTTCTGAAAATATGCTTTGGCTTACGCTTGATTAAAGCTGCTTAAACAGCTACTGTCATTTGTCTTTGTCCAGTTTAGAATTACTACAGAACTGAGGTAATAATTCCATTTTAAAGGTTGGCTTTAGATTGGTTAATATGATATAGCATTGGCGTTATAACTGTGTGACTGCATTAAGTCAAATAAACGCGTATAAGCACTGTCAGCGCTAATGTAGTGTGGTGAGGGTAGCTCCTTAGGGTTAATGGTTTTAGACTAATTTCCCTTCATTTGTTTTTTCAGTACACATTGGCCACAGATGCCTTCCAGCTGGGCTACAATGAGGACGGTCACTGTAAAGGCACAGTGGACCTCTCTCTACCCTACCCTCAGAGGCTTGCCTGGGACATTCCCTCAGAGGTACGACCCCACGGTGGGATTTTGTATTCGCGTCCCCACACTCACTCATTCTCTCTGTAGTTATTACCACGCAGCAGTCTGAAATATTATCTATTTTACTTGCACTGTCAGTACTCGTAGCCACACATCCTCAGGCTATGCAGGACTGCGTATGACTTGCAACCAACCCACTTGAGCAGTCCTGCAGCCAAGAGTCCTGGCAGGTTATTTCTTCAGGCTGGTTGAAGTCATGTTCCTTCCAAAAACATAACCATTCCATTGGCAAAAATATCTTTTCCCACATTGATTCAGATGGTGTTGTTTGGCTTCGACCATGTTTCTCTGTCCGACAGAAGGGCCCATTTCTGAAACATGGCTCACTTGAATATTGTTTATCCTAGATCAGGGGTCGCGTTAACCCTCTGCGGTCTGGAGTATAATTGGCTGTTTTTTAATACTTTTGGTTTTACCTTTATATTTCATCTTAAAAACAGTTTACCTTGCCTTGTGGGGTGTCATTCTTTTCAGAAAAAACTCACATGTGTGATTTTACAGTTATTTTTTTCATTCTGACATATTGTTTTAACACAGTGGACCTAAAACCACACTAAAAACATAAAATCCGAGTAGGAAAAACCTAGATTTGTCACGGTGAAAACCACAACCATATTTAACGAACCATTTTTATAACTTAGAACGCAAATCTAAACTGTAAATTTCAAAAGTTTATATAAAAATTTAGCAAACAACAAAGTTATTTACAACTATTTACATTGAAATGCAGGAAATGCATCAGGCATTTTTTGCACAACTATTTACAACCATTTGCAAAACTATCAGGCGTCACAATAAGTAATGTCTAATAAGTAAAGTCACAAATGTCTCAAATCTCAAAACTTGCTTCTCTCTCTCTCTTTCACCGTCGTCACTCCATAGATTGTATATAGCGTCACTCCCACAAAATTCACTCTTCCTTGTCAACTATTACCATATAATTTTCTGATTGGCTGATGTGATGCATTTTTCCACCAATAGGAAGGAGGGTATCATGTTTGTTTTTTTTGTTTTTTTCTCGATCACCTGAAGCCGGCTAGTGCTCTCCGCTTGCTAGCATTTTCCTTTTCACCGTATCTTCCTGTGCTAAACGTGCACCAAACATGATGACAATATTCAGGAAAAAGCATGCCGTATATTAGTCCAATTTCACTTGGCCTATCCGCACCATTTAAAAACTGGTATATAGTTTGAAGTTAGCACTTTATACACAAATTGAAATGGAGTCTCAGTGAGACTTCGTCTTGCTGCTACATCGTCGTAAACTGGTCATGTGATTTTTAAACAAATATTTTCCGTCATTGACTGTTTTTTTTTTTTTTTTTTGAAC
>JASGAT010342414.1:0-10298 GCA_030220025.1 Chelon auratus | reverse complement strand
GCTGCGGTAACTAGAGCAGAGCTGGCAACCCGGATGACAAAACTCTACTGACTTGGTGATTAGTAGATAGGTGGAGGGTGGCGCCTCAGACCAAAACACAACATTACAACAATAACATCAGTTGAGGGCTGCAACTCTCACTTTTAAATGACAATATCCTGGCCGGACCACTGTTGTCAGTGATATAAGTATTTGAAATGAACATGATTTCTTCATGTCTAGTGACACATCAGGGCCATTTTATGATTAATTGAAATACATTTCTTACATACTGTTCCTTTAAGTCCATATATTGTAATTTAGCCACATAGCGTTTTCTTCATAATTTCATATTATGTCTGAGGAAAATGTTGATATCTCAAATGACCTCATGTTGTCATTATGCCAGAGGTGCAGCTTGTCAAGGCTTGTCAAAAAGCAAGGTGGTCAACTGCTCAGGGGGCTCGGGCCTCTAGGGGCTTTCCGAGGGCTGACAAACCTTAAACTGCTGCAGTGGCAATGTGCTAAGTTTTCAAAGAAAGCAGGAGACCTCCCCAATGGGCCACCACCTGATGGCACCCAATTCTCCTCTTCCAAGAAAGGAAGAAAAGAAAGAAGTTAACTGAAGCTGATAACCAGTCTCGTCGTAGCTTTGAGGAAGAGACATTTGAATAAAATCACTTCCACTAGCATCTCAGTATTTGGTTTGTTTCTTTCTTTGATGGTTAACTCAGCTAGCAGAGCAGTGTGTCCAGCTTCATAGCCTGTGAAGTATAAAGAGTGAACTGCCAGCGGGAGGCGAGCCACTGCTGGCAATCGACTAGTTATCTCACATAGGAGGCTGAAAGAGTACAAATACACCAGTACACCAGTAGATAAGATAACGTTAACAATTAATTCATTCATTTTCTGTAACCACTTGTCCTCGAAAGGGTCGTGAGAGAGCCCATCCCAGCTGTCAATGGGCGAGAGGCGGGCAGGACAGGTCACCACAGGGCTAACGCAAACAGACTAACGATCATTCAAGCTCACACTGACACCTACGGCCAATCTAGAATCACCGATCAACCTAGCGAGCATGTGTTTGGACTGTGGGAGGATGCAGGAGAAACCCAGGCGGCCACAGGGAGAACATGCAAACTCCACACAGTCGGCCGTTGGGTTCAAACCCAGAGCAAAGAGAATTAAATGAACGAAGCAACACTTAACCTAATCAACACTATATGTCATAAGCACTTTTTTCTATAATGTTAGTTAACTGTTATTGCCTAGGGCCCCACTAGACTCTGGAATTGCCTCTGCATTATGCCATTTCCTACATCAAGTTACCCGGTTATCAGCTTGCTGAAGTAAAACCTGGGTGTCTTCTAGACGGCAATGGCTGTCTAGAAGTTCTTGAACACCACGCATTTTGTGTGCATGACTTCTTTCTCCATTTGGAGACACTGTTGTTTAGGGAAAGTAAAAGCTATACTGAAATTTTATGCAGAACCTCATCAAGAGAGCCTACTTGATGAAGTGCGCGTCGTAATCAAATGAAGTATGTAATCACGGCAGACTGTTGTTTGCTCGTATTGAGGGTCCTAATGTGAGTCGCAGATGATTTTATCTATTTTTACTCACAGAATCCCGTTCCCACACTTGTCGCAAACAGGCAGTTTCTGCAGGTTTCCTGTAGGCGGAGCAGGTTTGGTTGTCGGGGCTTTTACTGTGCGAGTCACAATGGGACGAGTGCCTGCTCACAGGAGAAAGAAACCACTCAAAAACACAGACACACACCCAGCTCTGTTTGATTGGAAAACATACTTGAAAGCAAAACACTCGAGGAACATGCGATAGGAACACTTGAAGAGCAGCGACGTGGCCTCATAAATCGTGAATGACACTCTGTCTTTTGTTTTAAGTGTACTTCATAACTTCAAGTCCTGTCAGGCCACGTTTCTGCTGCTCTATTACAGAAGGAAACGCACGGAGAAGTGCTTTTGTGTTGCCGTATTATGCAGCTTTAGTGGGAGAGTACTCAGAAATAACAAGGGAAACACATTAGTGTCTGAATGACACACTCAAACGTGCATCATATCAGACATGTCAAAACATTAACAGTAATCTAAAATGTGCACTGTTGTTTTTTATAATCTCCTTTCCATAATCTCCTTAAAAAAGTATTTATGCCAAAGTTAAGGCATAAAAGTTATTGAATTTATTGAGGGATAGGCCCTTGAGATGTAGCATCTCATTTTCGAGGGGGTCCTGAATACACAAGTAACATGAAAACTATAACCGTGCAATCAAAATGTAGGTGGTTCAACCCTCATTTCCTCCTGGACAAGCATTCAGCAGTCTGACTCAATTGTTATTAAGAGCCTGAAAAACTAGTACAATGTCACATGCAAGTGGACATTTCCTACATTTAAGCCATTGGCAAGGTGCAGCACAGACTGACTGAACGTTTAACCTTCTCTTTGCTTATCTTGCACATTCACACTCCATAGTGCTGGCATCCAACTACTACACACATATATAGAGGATGGATGCAGTCATTGCCTAGGTAACATAATTGAGATGCACGGTAGTGTGTGGTGTGGAGCAGCTGTGAATATGGCAGCATCTATGCCAGAGAAATGAGAGTTACAGATGCAACTATGGTTTTATGAAGTCATCATCTCTGGTGGTTAGAAAGTGTGAAAAAAAAGTGACTGATGCTTCAGATTAAAAAAAAAAAATCTGTGTTCAGAGCCTAAAAAAGAAGGTTGGAAGTGAGGTGACTATTGGTATAGCTTTCACTGGTTGAAGAGAAGGAACTTAGGGACTGTAGACTGTAAGTATATGGTATGTTATATGCAAGTGTTGACAGTTTTTGTGTAATTGCTCTCATTGCCAGAAGGGGGAGCACATTCCACACTGCAGCTTTAAGCATTTCTTTATTAGACCAAAAACTGCACTCACTAATCTGACCCACATGAAATGACTCTGAGCTCACCGTCGCTGTCAATGAAATCCTGGAGGGCTTTGAAGGAGCCAGACTGCCGAGGCTCCTGCTGTTGCTCCTGATCCTTCTGTAACATCCGGTACACGTCAGATTCCTCGATGCTGGTCAAGGTCCTAGGACTGGGCAGTGCGTTCAGACAAACACAAATATTCAGACACACAGGGAATCCAAACACACAACTGCACGTTCTTCAAACTGCCATGCAGCAATTGTCCAGTCTATAGGACGTCTCATGATTCTGACAAGTACAACATACTGCATGTCAACGGACGCTGGTGAGTGGCGGTTGAGCTGAGAACAACCAGCCTTAGGGTTACATGTGGAATGTGGAATGAGAAGAAGCAGTGGTTGTAAATGCATTGCAGTGCTCATGTAGATTAGTGTAAAGCCGACGCAGAGTGAGTCCTTTAGGCTCAATGTGATTTACAGTACATCTTCTTCAGAGGTTGCAGTTCAGCCTGTCTGCTATGGTGATGTATTCATAAAGTGACATACTGTTTATCACATAGGCTAACGCAAACCAGATGATTACATGACTGGTAGGGTTATATGGGAGATGAGACATGTAAAGATCAGGTTGACTACAGTATACACTGGTCAGGCCTAACATTATGACCACCTTGTGTAGGTCTCCCTTGTGCCTCCAAAACAGTTCTGACTCATTCGTTGTTAGTGGGGGCCTTTGGGTCCTATGGGTTGAGCAGAGGGGCCCCTGTGGATCATCCCACAGATACTTGATCAGTTTGGGATCTAGTGAATTTAGAGGCCAGGTCAACAATTTGTGCTGTTCTTCATGTTTTTTGAGTTGTTCCCAAACCTTTTTTGTGTGTGTGTCTGTGTCAGGCTGCATCCTGCTGAGGATGCCTGCTGCCATCAAGGAGTATCACTGCTAATGGGGTGGGGGGTGTGAGGTCTGGTCCAGGTGGGTGGTACATGTCTAAGTGACATCCCCACGAATGCGAGATCCAAATGTTTCCCAGCAGAACACTGAATTGTCACAAATGGTCAATGTTATTTACTTCTCCTCTCAGTGGTTTTGTTATGCCTGATCGGTGTAAATGCATACATATATACAGTACTGTAAGTGTAATAAAACAACTAGATACTGAATTGTAAGACATGTGAGACAGTTGTTACCAACCTGAACTGTCTCCACTGACCATAGACTGTATATAAATATGGACAGTGCATCTTCATTTGGCCAAACTGACGCTACCTCCCTGGGGATATGGGCAGCGCCATCTTGTGGAGCCAGAGTCTACTCTATACTGCTTCACAGAGTTTTTGGCAATGGCAAGTGGTAGTCATCGTAAGGTCACATCCCTTTTCAAATAACTAACTAATACCTAAAACAACACTCATCTGAAAAATGACACTTGAACAAGCATCAACAAAATATTAACTATCCTCGAAAAAAAAAAGATTTGATGTATATTTTTTTAGTTTAGCCCAAGTCCCACCCACTAACATGGGGGAGGTGGATCTTATGACCTATACTGCAGCCAGCCACCAGGCGGAGCTCTACGTGCTTTGGCTTCACTTATGAGGTGGAGTTCCGTCATCCACCTTTATTTACAGTCCATGCAACTGACCAGCACACACACTTGATGGAGAGCCATGCTGCTAGCGGTTAGTTTCTATGATTAGCTACAATGATCACCCATCAGGCTTCTGGGGAGACAGGCCTCGGATCTGGCCCTGCATGGCATCCTGGATATTGCCCGAGGAGTAGAGGCCTATAGGAGTGTTGTAGGCCGTACTGACCACCTGGCGCCTGTCATCGATGTTTGCCGCCGCAACAAAAGGCTGAGCTTTTCGGTTGTGACCAGTGCCAATTGGTTTATATTCCTGCAGGGAGAGGGAGGAAGGAATGAGGTGCGAAACAAGGCGGCAATCATTATGAATGCAGTCTCCACGAACCTGCTTCTCAGCTTCCAGGTTTAGTTTATATGGGTGAGCTCTACCCTCATCCACAACGCGTGGGGACCACAGTGTTACTTCTTTCCTGGGAATCAAAAACAGAGCCTGGTCAGAAGGTGACCTCGACATGACTGATGAACTGGGCCTGTGCATGTGAATGTATGAGAGTCCCAACCCATAAAACATAAAACATCAAAACGGTGGTTTAAACTTCTACTTTCATAGAATGCCATATATGACTCTCGTATATTTTTTCTTATGTCTACATTATGTCTACATTGGCCTGTCTGTAGTATTGAGAGCGGATTAGATATGTACTCGAACAGGGCAAAAGTACGCTTTAAATTTGACCTCTAACTGAATCAGCAGCTGTTTAAAACCTTTCAACGGTGAGACAAAGCTGGTGGTGGGATTCCTTTATCTTGTTCTGGGCTTCACAGTGCATCAGCTCTTTGGCCGGGACTCCCTCGATGGCCAGGATGATGTCACCTGCACACAAGTTGGCCACGGACGCCTTACTGCCGGGAGTGATCTGAATAGAAAGATAACATAAAGTATAATGTTTCCATATCCTGAAAAGCAAATATTTGACCCTTTGTTAAAAGGTCCATACAGAAAAAGACAGTATACTTGAACAGCACCAGAAGGAAGATTGTGCTTTGGCAAAGAAATATCAAGAGAAGTAATATCTTTGTGTGGAAAAAGCAACTATGTCTTTGGCCTCAGAAAGTGGTGTTTATCTTTTTTAGCAGAAATAGTTTCTTGTAGGTGTTTTGCACGGTTTTCGACTTGATGAATTTTTTGACCACTCTTCCATGCCAATTCCCTTCAGATCCAAGGTGAATAAGGTTTTCCGTGCAGGTTTCAAATCCTCCCACAGCTTTCCAGTGGGATTCAAAGCCTTTAATTCTTCTCTTTGAGCAATTTCTTTGTGGATTTTTTAGTGTGCTTTGGATGATCCGGGTTAACTCTCACAAAAATGGATGACATCTTCAGTTCTTCTCTAGAGAAACTCTGTTTAGTGTGCACCTAACATGGTTACAGTTACCATGGCAACTCTTTGATTTGTTCGTCAGCGCATTATTTCAAAAGGCCTAATCTTTGCTTATACAGTACGTTCATGTGCAGACTGTAGCTTTGTCTAACGTTCATTTTTGGACAGTAAAGACTTTATTTCAGCACACCTCCCATGGACCAAATTTGTGATATCTCCTTCTGACTGCAGAGCATAGACAAGATTATATTAACTACATAAAATAACAGAAACCATCCTTGATGGTTGGTAATAATAATTTGTTGTGTATTGTAGTGTTTTAGTTTGGCCCAAGTCCCACCCACTAACATGGAGGAGGTGGAGCTTATGACCTATACTGCATCCAGCCACCAGGGGGAGCTCTACTTGCTTTGGCTTCACTTTTGAGGAGCTGTTCCATCTTTAAACTGTCCATGCTGTAGACACATACACTTTAACACCAATATTTTCAGTTGCTCTCTGCAGAGACTGGAGACTGTCTGCTTTCAAGCGCAGTTTATTATTTTTTTTATTTTTTGGTTTAAAAAAGGACCCGTTTGCTTGCTAAGATAAGAAAATATCAACAACTTCCATGACTGTACCTATGAAGTCAGGGGATGAGGGAATATCTTTTAGAATCCCTGCAGTAGAGTTTCAATGAATTCACACCATGGATCATAAAAATACCCTGTGACAGACTGGAGACGTGTCCAGGGTGTACTCCACCTCTACCCAGTGATAGGCTCCAGTCTCCTCAGCGACTCTGTAGGACAAGCAGTAATAGATAATACATGGATGGATGTACCATGAAAATCTATTACAAAGGCTTAAGGTATTTAAACACATTTGTAAGAAATATTGCTCTTTAGCCAATTTGCCATCCTTCTTAGATTGGAGGACTTTTGATTTACAGTACGGTTAGCAAACTAGAAGGAAACAAACAGCTTTAGTTTACATTTAATTCCCCATTTGATTACTTCACAGTTTGTTTAGTTAAATAATTGAATAATTCTAGTCTATTCTGAGCCAGGACCACAAACAAAACTGACAGTTACGATGACTTGGGGGGTCATGAGAAGATTGGGAACTGATTTCCAAGTGCGGAAGAGGTTACAACACCCTAGTGGGAAGTAAGAGTGTTTACTTTGACTTTGTTTCACAACTAAATTTCCTAGGAGTTGATTTACAGCTAGCACTTAGAACAGACAAAGAAAGCTGTGTCTGCATACAACCTGGTGTGTAAATTAGTATATGGAGAGATAATCTACATGTACACCGATCAGACTTAACATTATGACCACCCTCCTAATATTGTGTAGGTTTGTCACCGAGACTGACCTCTTTACTTTACTCATAGTAATTTGATCCATTGCCAAGGGTTTCACGTCAACATCTTGGACAGGCCAGGTCTATTTTAGTAACACGCTTCTTGGATAGTGTATTACTTTAACTGGATCCTCCTTTGTTAATTCCTCACGTTTAATTTTGTTTTTTATTGAAGCAGTGACTCATCAGAGAATGGACATGGGCTTTCTGAAGGTGTCCTGTGGCGTCTGGCAACAGGATGTTGTTAGTGGGGACCTTTGGGTCCTATGGGTTGTGGGGAGAGGCCTCTGTGGATCAGGCTTGTTCCAGTGCATCCCACAGATACTTGATCAGTTTGGGATCTAGTGAATTTGAAGGCCAGGTCAACACCTTGTTCTGTTCTTCATGTTTCTTGACTGTTTATTTGAATGTTTTTTGAGTGAGTGTAGGGTGCATCCTGCTGGGGATGGCTGCTGCCATCAAGGAGTGTCATTGCTATGGGGTGGGGGTGCCTGGTCCGGTCTAGGTGGGTGGTACAGGTCTAAGTAACATCCACGTGAATGCCAGGTCCAAAAGTTTCCCAGCAGAACACTGAATGTTATTTACTTCACCTGTCAGTGGTCATAATGTTATGCCTGATCGGTGTACATGCATTCATATATACAGTACATGCATGAAATCCTACACATATTCAATCAAAGAAGTGATTGGTGTTTCAAAATCCTTTGTTATCACTATTCAGACTGTGGTTTATTTAAGGCAAAAGGGGAACATGTGAGAGGACAGCTGTCATTTGGTTACACTGATCACATCTAAAATCGGCAATGAAAGTGGGTTGATCTGAAACAAATTCAAGATTCTATGTTAAGTTCTTCTTCCCACTGTTTTCTAGTGTTTTTAAAAGTTTCAGTATCATGCAAACATGATTTCATTATATACTAGTTTACATTAAAATGAATGCCAGAGCAATGACTTTGAATATGAACATCATTATATTTCCATCCCTCTCTGAAGCCTGTTCACGCAGGCCAGTATGTGCAGATGGTGCAGGTCTTTTCAGAGGTCTGTTCTCCATCACTGGCACTTCATCTCTTAATACAGCACTCAGCGGCCGGGCCCCTTGTTTCACTTTCCCCTGCTGCTTTATGCGATGTTTCTCTCTCGTAGTCTCACCTGGCTCAAATACGCCCACAAAACACAAAACACAGACTCCGACCAAGACCGAGACGTCCAACTGTTTAGTCAAACTCATAACAAAAGTAATTTAAGCCATTCAGGAACCGACAATTTCTTCAGAACGCTGCAAAATAGTGGCTACTTTCCGAGACACGGCAGGAGCCTTAACATCACAGAAAAGCACTGCCCTGGCTGGTATGCATGCGCGTAAAGTTTACGTCTCTTGTCATGGAGATAAAGTAAACACGCGCAAAGTGACAGCATCCAGATGGAATATGTATTCTGTTTTGCCAAGGAGTGGCCAAGATGAGTAAGAACTGCCAAAAAGTCATCAGTGTCGCAGAGAATGTCTCTGGAGACGGATTCAAACTTAACTGAACATTCCCACTTACACGACCCAGGGCGTGACCTATGCTCAGTCAGATTGCGTTACTGGACACGGCAAACTAAGCTACACTGAGATATTACACCGAAACCTGAATGAGGTCATCTGCCTATAAATAACGGTGGATGAAAGTTCTGAGGGGATGTCTCATGCTGCCAAAGAGGGAGCTGTAATTTACAGTGGAGCATTTGTTGGAGAGCTGCTGTCAGACTGTATGTCTTACTGCTCTGATGCCTATGAGCTGATTCTGAGCACAACTATGCTCTTTATTGGATTCTTCTTTCTCCAGGCAGCTCAGCTGTCGTGTCAAACATTTGTCTTTGTTTAAATTACAACCATCTTTCCATCTTCGCTTTATTTTTTTCTGGCCGGCTTCCCTCTGTCTCTTATTTGCTCGTTCTTTTGCCTTTTCTGCTCGCTTTGGCATATATATATATATATATATATATTTTAATATTATTTCCTTTCTGTCCTCCTTCCTTGCCTGTGTCTTCTGTCTTCATCAAAAATTAAACGTGCGGAATTAACAAAGGAGGATCCAGTTAAAGTAATACGCTATATCCAAGAAGTGTGTTACTGAAATAAACCCGGCTATGTCCAAGATGTTTGCTGATGTGAAACCCTCCTCACTGAAGGAGTACTCCAGCTACAACTCATCAATATTTTTAGATTAGCAACGGATCAAATTACTGTGTGAAGTAAAGAGGTCAGTCTCAGTGACAATCCCACAGAACATAATTGTACTCTCCAGTTCCTCTAAAGCTGAATTTTAGCCTCTCTTGCATGTTGTTTAAATTTTAATTTTAATTTCCTATCTCTTACCTTGGACTAAACAGTGATTCACTCTTGACACTTTAATTTCACAGCAGTTTAAATCAGAATCACTGTAATAAACCCAGTGTTTACAACGCCGCTCCACAATTAACTTAGGGAAGACACTATCTGCATTGGACTTAGATGTTAGTCCAAAGCAGTATAGACTTGAAGTTAGATTTTTTTTGACTTATAGAGTCAAGTTTCTCATCAAAAAAAGAACACAACTAATGCTAATGTGGCTCTGTATTTGCAGGGAGACCACTGCTAACGCATTGGCCTTAACATCTCTATAAGGTGATGACCAGAGATGGGTAGTAACGAGTTACATTTACTTTGTGACATTTACTTGAGTAACTTTTTGATTTAAACAAAAAAAAAAAAAGACTTCTAAGACAAGTTGTACTGTACCATACTTTAGAATTTTACCTGTTTAACTGTGAAGAAACCCACACTTACTCTTTACACTATGCCGGAAGTGCGTCTATCACGTGACTGTCTTTCACCAATCAGACGTAGCAACAATAATCACATGACTCCGCTTCACCAATCAGACGTAGCCATGCAGTCACATGACCACCAACAAACTGTGGCAGGAAGCATAGCGGCCAAAAACCATAGAAATAAACACTAGAAGTCGCGTTGACTACCACGGTCTATTGGAACGAATGCGTCAACAGAACCGCCATCTTGGTACAGGGGAATGCAGCTTCTGTATG